>PVJO010007375.1:0-82107 GCA_004026905.1 Hystrix cristata | reverse complement strand
GAACATGTATTGGTACATTCTACATACAATGGTCACATTCATTACATTAATTCTGTACCTATACATGATGTATCTTGGTTCTCCCCCCTCTCCCCCCCTCCCCTCTGCACCCTCCCTCCCTATTTACAGCAGGTTCATTCATCATTTCCCATATTTTCCCTTTCCCCTCTTTTTCCCCTGTTGCCTTTCTGCTTTTCCCCTTCTTTCTTTCTAGTACTTCTCTCCTCTGCTCATCATCCTCCTTTTATATTTTTTTCTTGAGACCTGGACTCACGGACTATTTAGAAGTGTTTCATTTAGTCTGCAAGTATTTGAAGCTACTCTTGCTGATTGTTTTTTATTTCTAGTTTGATTTCATTATGGTTGGAGAACACACTCTGTATTATTTCAATTTTTATACTTATTTATTGAAGTTTGTCTGATGGCCCAGGATGTAGTTACCTTGGTGTGGGTGCTGTAGACACTTGAAAAGAATGTGTATTCTGTTGTTGGGTCAGAGTGTTCTGTAAACATCAATTTTGTCCTTTTGGTAGTAGTACTAGGGAGCTGTACCTTGTTGATTTTCTATATGTTTATCTGTTATTGAAGGAGGGCAATTAAGTCTCCAACTATAACTGTCTGTTTATCCAGGTCTCCCTTCAATCCTATCAGTCTGTGCTCCCTGTAACTCACAGCTATTGCTTGGTGCAAGTGTATTTAAGATTGTTATTCCATTTAGTGTATTGAGACCTATCATTTTATAAGGTCCCTTTCTGTCTCTGGCACTTTTCTTTCTTTTCTTATTTTTATCATCTGCTTGATCATGTATAATATAGCCAATACCCTCGCAAACACTCCCGTGTTTGTCTTCTGATGATCTTAGCCCCAGAGTGGATATCCAGGCTCTGATCCTCTTCCCACCTCAAACCACATCCTCACGCACATCTTTGAGCAATACTTCCTCACCTTATGATTGCATACATCTCTCCCCTTAGTGTTGCACTTCTTTAAAAAGAACAAGCAGGAGCTTTTTGATCTTTGCTCCTTCATAAGCCTGCTTCCCTGCAACCTGACATTTTCACGGGAAGCAGTCCCGATCCCCGGTGAAAAGAAAGTCTGCTTGTTAAGATATTGCCGTCACCTCGCTGTCTCCTTATCAGGCCCCTCACCTCTTCGCTTCTGGATTCGTCTTTGATTTATCTAACTCCAAAGAACTGCAAGCAAGCCACAGTTACATACGTATTAACTTGGGTAACTCTAGAGCAGAAATAGCACCAAAATGAGTGACTCATTCCAGTGAGTCCATAAATAGAAGACAGGTAGGAAGTGGTGTGGGTGAGTGGAAGGGCAGAGGGTTTAAAGGGAAAGAAGTCGCAGGTGACGCGTGGAGATTTCTCACTCGGGTGACTCAAAGAACAGAAGAATTGCTTCAATTCACTTCAGAGGTCATTCCATTTCTAAACCAATGCGTTTTCACAATTTGACTTGTCGACTTGACTTGAACATGGACAATATTTGGAAAAGCAAATTTCAAAGGAATGTGGTTTAATTGTTCATCAGATTAAGCCAGTCTCCAAAATGTCATTTGCTGCTCTTTTCTGCCAGCTGGACCTGGTTTTACACTCAGAGGACTTTTGTAACAGGGCACCCGAAGATTGGCACCTCCTAAGATCTGAAGTGGCTCAAAGGGGATTTTCCTCATGACACTTGAACTTCATCAGCCAACCTGCCGCTCTGTAGTTGTCAAATACAAGCATCACAGACGGTATTTGCTTTTCTGCCTCTGGTAGCCTCAGTCTCAGTGAAAGTCAAACAAATAAACAAATAAAGACTTTGAGCTGCATTTTAACAGCATTTCCACAGAAATCTTTCCGTTTTGTTTGATACTGGCTATGTTTATAGCATAGTCTTTTTTTCTTCTTCCTTCTCCTATTTAGTTCCCAGGTAATGTTAGATTTAAATGTCAAGGTAGGGACTTAATACTCACCCCTGTTCTTCGTGTATAAAACCCTTCATCTTTCTGTTCCCCCTGGCTTGTAATGAGGCAAGAGTGGGAAGCAGATGTACTCTTTAGACCTCACACACTGAGACACGTCAGCAGAAAATGCTGCCCAGAGAGACTGTGTTTTGTTCATAATAATGTGTTACAAGTGAAAGACGGAGTTGCTGTCTTCAGTATTGTCTATAAAGTGAACTACACAACTTTGCCCATAATCATTAGCCTTTGTTTGAATTTTTTTTTCATTACCCATTCTGAGCAAAGGAAGCTGAAACATTTAAAGTCAAGTGAACGCAAAATGTTTAAGCAATGTTGCTAGGAGCCCAGGAGCCTAGAGATAGTAATCGAGTCGTTACCGCCAAATATTTCTCAGGCACGGAGGTAGCAGATTTGACCTGAGGCATCTGCAAAAAGCATTTCAGATGTCCTCTCTGTCATTTCTTGGCTTAGAATCCATGAAATACAGTACAAGTATTATAATAAAATAAAATTCAAACATGCCATAAATAAGTAAAAGACTGAGGTTGGTAGAATATATTCAAGCAGCAAACACATTTTCAGTAGACTCAATAAAATCTTGTGGCACATGCAAAGTGAAGGATCATAAAGATAAATAAGCGGAGGGAACTTGAGTTAAATTGCAGGCATACAGATTGAGTTGTTTGTATGCCAATCTTGACCAGTCCGGGAACACTCACAAAAGAGATGTCATTTCTGGGTTTGCTTTTAGACACTTCAATAACATAACAAGCACATTTGGAATAAGTGACCAAGTCAGAGAGGCATTAAGCAAATTCGTCTATGAGATATCAAAGATCATACTTTAAGAGGCATTGTGAGTTAAGTGAAGAACTGACTATGGGTCATAAATGTGCAGGACTTAATCAAGAACCAGGAAATACAGCTAAAATGTTGTTAAGAAAAACTGCAGGGTACTTCATCTCACAAGAAGACTGAGAGAGAGAGAAAAAAACAAGAGAGATCGCCTAGTATACGTCATTCAAAATCTCAAATTTCATCCATTTTCAGGGCTTATCACTCATGGAAGGAAGGCACAGGACGCTCCCCTCCTAGTTTACAGAGTTACTCCTGATTCGACAAGTCCAGTTATGCTCTTATGGAAGACCAGTATCAGGTTAGGACTCCCAGAACCTGGGTGGTGAGCGATCAGATGTCACCGAAGTCCTTCACAATCATTGGAACTTCCCTTGGAAGCAAAGAGAAAGGGCATGGAGTCCGAGAGCTAGAGTTTGAGTTCGGCTATGGTGATTATCAGCGGCGTGCCCCCAGGCAGATCAATCTATATCCGTGAGTCTCGGGATCCCAAACTAGAAAAGGCCCTGGGATATTTAGTAACTGGGAATTTTTCTACGTCAGCATTTCCTAACCTGTACTCTCCAGTCTGATCAATGCTTCCTGGTAGATTACATTCTAAACTGAAATCACAGTCCTTTATTCCATTCCAGGCGACCATTTGCAGATGTGACATTGTCTGTCCTCCCGTCATAAAGGATGTAGATTTATATATAGCTTCCCTCTAGCCTGGCCTTTCGACTTGCTTTTCCTGGTATGTGGCTGAAGTGATGTTGTTTGATTTGGTGGTTTTTAGTAGCCTCATGGTTCCCGTCATTTGTTTATTGGCATATTGGCTCGAACCCAGCTCGTAAGGAAGACTTTTGGAGGATAAGCAATCACACAGAAGCAAAGTGAGTCAGACTATCTTCCACTTTTTGACACAGGAAATTCATAGAAATATGAAAAATAACCCATCATTGTTAAGTCACTAAATTTGGAAATGATCTGTTATACAGCAACAGATATGTAAAATCATGATCAGTAATATATGCAATTTCATTGTCAAATACTTTGAGTGAAGATTAGCTGAACAGTGTAAATAGTTTTCTCAAACTGTGGAATTCCAAAACTTCTAATATGCAAATGTTGACTTAAAATTGGAGTATGTGAGACAGACCTGTACGTTGCATCTGCCAGACCCGTCTGGTCACAGAATATGTTTCCCCTGGAATAATTTGGGAAATGTTAGTACAGTTTTGTTTAGGAGGTAATGCCAGTTCCAGCATTTTGGAAATCTGCAAATAGAGAAAAGAGTATTTTGGTCACTTTCCTCTTGATTATCATGATTACAAGAAAACTTACTCCACAATTGGTTACTATGAATTTCATTATTCACTTCCACTGAAACCATTTTTTAATCAGTTAACAGAGGAAACCAGCATTGGAATTATTAATGAGCAATTAAATAGAAATTAAGGAGCTATTAACCCGCACCTTGGTGGTGGAGACTCGGCTGTCAGGTGGCGTGGGAGTCTGATGGATGAAGACTCACAATGATGAAACAAGCAAGGAGCAGGCAAATAGATTTATCTATTTCTTCCTGGCAGATTGTAATAGGATATGGAATTGTCCTGCTGATCTAGGGATCTAGAGAAAGCTCCTCATAAAAAGAATGTGATTGGAACAAGAAGAACTGCCTATCTGCTATACATATTCTCCATACTCTCACAGAACAGCCACATAATTAAAGTGCGTGTGTGGGCGGGTAGGTAAATGTGTTTGCAAGTATTGTTTTTCATGTCCATCAAATGCGGCCTCTCCGTATGTGTTTTGTTTATTAGAGGGCTTCTGACTTAGTCTGTGGATGTTTGTTCAGACAGCTGCGTGTGCATTGTTCTGTGTGTTCATATGATTTTGCACATAAAGATGAATGCACTTGCACATGCATACGACTAGGGCAGTGTGGTTCTCTGTGCACCAACAGGGAAAGATACAGAGTAACAAGAATGAGCCATCACCAGAGGGAGTGGAAGGGGCTAGTGAGGCACAGTAGTTTCATACGTTACACTCGCTGAAGTGGTTCTGTTAGGAAAGCGTTACCTTTGCCCGAGGACAAGAGAACTGCTCTCCTGTTGGGGGGAGTCCATCCTCTGCCATCGCCGCGGAAATCAGGGAGACAGCCGAAGGAAATGAATCCACAAGGGAACACAAGCCTGGGAATCAGATTGGCAAAGTCAATCCGTTGATGGATTCCTGGCTATAACTAGCCCAATATCTCATGGAGAGAAAATATCGAAGATTATGATAAATACAGCATTCACGTAGCTCTAATAAAGAGAGAAAACTCCTGGATTTTTTTTTCCTACTTAATTAACATTTGCACCAGACAAATTATACTTTTGCTTTAATAAGTCATCCTATCCAAACTGATTTGGATTCCTGTCATTTTACAATTTCTAAATGCTTAAATATGTAAGTAATTTGCAGTATTTATTGAGCAGTGGCAAATACTACATTCACATTTAACATGCATCATCTTACTGATTCTTCACAACATCACGAATTGGGCAATGTTACAACCACTGTATGGTGAGAGAAAGTGGAACCCAGAGAAACTTGGGACCTGGAGCATGGAGTGGGAACATAGGTTTGATGGAGGAATCTTGAGCTTGTTAAATAGGTTACGTACCGAGTGGTCTAACAAGGTTCCAAAGTACAGACTTTAGACTCACAGGTGCAGAGGATCAACTAAACTCATACTCCTGATGACTTGCTGAACCAGTTGCCTTAAAAGAGGGACACCCAAGAGCCCTACCCTCATCTCTCGGGTCTGCTTGATGTCAGAAGGTGGGGATAGCAGGGCTTCGGCTTGGTTCCTATGGCTAGCTCAAAACCTTCTGACCACATCCCATCATTCTGGCTTCCCAAGAAGTTTTTGAAAAAAAGCTATGTGTATCTAATGTGCATGCCTGCTGGTGAAGTGCTTAGGGTCTTTCTGGTCTGAACGGCTCCTTCAACTTTGATTTGGGTGCAACTTCAGCAAGGGAGGAGGAGACACCCTGTTCCGGAAGTCATGTCGGGGAGGGGTCTGGACTCTGAGCTCACAGAGTAGTGTGATGCAGTGTGTGGCAACTGAGACAGGTCAGGACCATCATTAACAATTCAGCACCTTATTCAGAAATATCCCAAAGCTCATTGCTTCTGGATCGACAATGCCCGTGACTTTTGGTGGAGCAAAAGCCAGATGCTGAGATCTGAATGACTTGGAGTGGGAATGGTAGGTTTGATGGAGGAATCTTGAGCTTGTTAAATAGGTTAAGTACTGAGTGGTCTAGCAAGGTTCCAAAGTACCAGCGGGATTTTTAAAAACTCACTTCTGCAAAAATGATTTGAAATTATCCCTTGATAGTGCTCTTCTCTGTGATAACAGACAGTTATGAAGTAATAAAGCTGGTGTGGAATTCTGGTCCTGATTTTCCAGGCTTCTAACATAAGAAACTGACTACTTGGAGTCGAATGGGGAAAGAATATTACTGAGTTAGCATTCTAGAGAGAAAGAAAGGTGCAATGAATATCAAACACCTATTTCGTGCCAATTTCTATGATAGGATCTTTTCACACGTGTTAGCTTACTTGATGGTCAAACAGCGCTAGGTGGGAGATATGATCATCTCTATTTTACAATTGAAGCTTGGAGGTATTAAGAAGCCTTCTCAAGGTGTTACAGTTGGAAGGAAGCAAAATCTAACACCAATATAAGTATATTCTTTTCCCCTACTATGCATCTGTCCTATTTAGGTCATAAATTCAGGTTATTATTCAAACAGTTGGTTTAAAAAGAGGAGCCCAACCTCAAACATAAATGCAAACCACTCTGCTATCAAGGAGTTTGAAATGAGCAGAAGATCACATATTCAAGAGCTTAGAGTTAGTCAAACATGCTGGTCCGGTAGAGTAGGAAGTCTTAGGAAGAAGGTGAAAAGTGCACAGCAACAGAGTTCAGAAAACCCTCCTTTAGAGGGGTCTTGCGTTTCCCACTCAGAAAGTAAGATGGGAATTGTGCCAGTCCTCTTTGCTTTGATAGGACAGAGGAGAGTCAGGAAGGGGCTTCGCAGGAAGGTGTCAAGGCATCAGGCTTCTGAATCTGCCTTCATGTGTGGATCTTGGGCAGAGAGAAGAGCTACGGCCCACTGGGCACAGGAGGGCCACCCAGGCCTGCAGGGCAGGTGCCGGCGGGGGTGCCTGCAGCAAGATCTTTGGCTGGAAATCAAGCTTGGTGCCTTGAGTATCTCCCTATTGTATATGCATCTTCCTTAGGCTCCTCCCATGTGAGAAGTGTCAGGACAGGGATCAAATATTCAGACCTCTAGATTCGGACATCATCATCTCTCAGCAAGTATTTATAATCTTGCTTTACACATGAGGAAAATGAGGTTCTGAGTGATAAGTGGCATGAAACCAGTGAGTGATTACACCAGGGTCGTACCAAGTCCAGCTCAATCTAAAGTACATCACCTCTGTCCCCACCGCCAGGCTTCAGTCCGGGCAGGTCTTTGGGAAGGACCAGGCCTCAGGTTGTCACCGCAACCCAAGGACACGAGCCGAGTCATTGTGCGCAGGTTGACACCACTACTTGAGCTGCTCAGCAAAGAAAGAAACGATTGTTGCTTCTGTCCTCTAGGAGCTCCTCATCTAACAGGGATGACTCCTGGAGTCAGAAGCCAACTCCAGGATGAGGTATAACAAAAGTTTATCGCAGAGATTTATGAGCATGAAAGACAGTAAGTTTCTATCCTCCTGGGAGGCATAAAGGAAACTTTTATGGTGAAAGCTGGTTTCCGAAGGAAGGGTAATTGCAAGAAATGGCACTATGTAGGACCTCGGAAGCAGCGAGGACAATGTGACAGGTGACGGGGTGGGGGGAGGTCTGAAGGCCGTGTTTGGGGGTAAGTGAGAATCTAGAGGAGACCACCACAGAGGAAAAACAAGGAGTCTGGACAGGAGCTGAGGCTAGAAAATCAGATTTGGATTTAAAACATTAGATGACAGGGGCTGGGGATTTAGCTCAGTGGTTAAAGTGCTTGTCCAGCAAGCACAAGGCCCTGAGTTCGATCCCTGGCACCATTAAAAAAAAAAAAATTAGCTGACAGTAAAGAAGCTTTATTCCAAGACAATCTTGAAGCAAATTCTTGGCTAAGATTGGATGCTATGCACACTAGGGAGCCCCCAGATCCCTGAAAAGGAGCTTTCACAAACTTCTCAGTGTCCACATAGAGAATGAACAGAGTAGGCAGAGAGCTAGTGCCCGGGATTCAGACAGGAGGTGTCTGCTTATTTAATGGTGGCAGGCAATGGCCCTGTTGTCACTGTCTTACTCTGACTGCTGTGTCTATTTCCCACTGCATGACATGCAGACTCCAAGCTTCACTGTGTCTTCTTTTTTTTTTATTATTTTTTAACTTACAGGGTTACTTTATTTTTTATTTATTTTTTTATTTTTACCAAGAACATGTATTGGTACATTGTATACATAATGATCATAATCAACATGGTTATTTTGTACCTGTACATGATATGTCTTGGTTTTCCCCCCTCTTCCCCTCCCCTCCCTTTTATTCCCCCACCTTTCCCTATTTGCAACAGGTTTATTTTTATAGGTGATGGTCCACAGCTGGGAAGTGGTGCTTCCTCCTGATTAAAGATCTGTGGCAGGATTGTTGAGGCAGATGATGAGGTCTTAAAAGTCCAGTCACACAAGGAAATCTCTTCGTTCTGGGCACAGCGAGGAGTCAAGAGGGAGCCCAAAGGGAAGCTGGTCTGCCAGGGCTCCTAAGCTTTCTTAAACTATGTATTTTGAGCTACAGTCTTTTCTACTGCATCTTGGCCTACTAGGAATTCATCCTACCTTAGCTCTGTTAGAACTTGTAAACTCGCCCTCTCCTTAACATGGTCCCGTGTAGGCAGTGCGCCCTTCGGTAAGTTAGCAAACTGCTCTCTGTCTGAATTTCGTATCTATAAAGTGAGGATAGAGTCCCACCCCTTCAGAGCACTGTTGGAAGGGTTCACTGATATCAGTCTGTGGAACTGCTGAACGGAGCGTCTGACGTGACACTTACAAAGCGCTCTCCTCGGGCGCCACAGCATAAAACGGAGAATGACACTCTTGGCCACTTGACTCTTTCCTGGTTTGACTTCCCTGCAAAATGGTTGGCTTCAAGTGTCTGGGTTGCGACCCCCTTTCAAGAGCGATGTTCAAGGTAGACGCAGGCCCACGGCGGCTCGGCGGTTTGCCCAATCCTGGCTGTAGGATGGTGGATTCCTTTCTAAGAGCCTCTCACCTTTTCCAGTGCTACCTATACCTGGAATAAAAATGCTGGAGGTAAAAATGGGAACCATCCTCCCCAAAACAGGTGCCTTAATAACTCAGGCTGTGCCAGGTGCCCCTCAGTGTTTCCACATCTGAGGGCTTGTTTTTCTGCGGTAGACTCTGAGGACTCACATCGCTGCACAGCTGTGGAGTGTGTTATTTCCCTGTTACACCATCTGAGAGAGCCTGGTGCATAGTAGAGGCTCCATGAGCCCTCGTAGAAATGAATGTACAACAGAGGGTCTGAGGAGCTCTACAAGCAAGAGACTCAAAACAGATGGAGGGCATGGTGATTGGAAAGGCAAAATACAATTTCTGATATCTGTTGAAAGAGCTGATTAAAATTCAGAGTAGCATTCTCTACACAAAGCCCTATTCTTGCCCTGCTGTGGTGCGTTCAGGGAAACGCTGACCTTGTTTGGTTAACTTCGGCGCCAGCTCTGCTGCCACCTCCAACCCGTGTGACCTGGAGCAAGGTATTTCAACCTGAGCTTCCTTCCTGTGCAATGCAGCTGAGAAGTTCCTGTGCTTGGCTCCATGCTCTTGAGAGGTGAGGTTATGTGATACTTGGTGTACCCGAGGAAGGTAGGGACAGATGATGAGTGGGACAAAGATGAGAGCACACATTGTATTCTTTCTCCATCTGTCTGAGTTAATTTTTAATAAGGCAAACAATGAATGTTTGAGCTTCCTTCCTAAAATATTTTGACTAGCAATTTTATGAGTGGGAAAGTTTTAACCAGGCTTTCTCCAAAATAGTGAGTTAAGAAAATAGAGTGAAACATGCTAATTTTGAATAAAATTAAATTGTAGCATGGTTAACATCAAGCAACTTGGTAAAATATCAAGTGTGGGAGAGAAAGGGGAAGTAGCTTCCCGAATCTGTCTTGTAGAATCCTGCCTTGCCATCTAGGATTGGGTCCCACTTGATAATCTGGGTGCTATTGTACCCTGCAGCAATGTGTTTCATCGACATTATATAGAACAAGACTAAGAGGCCCTAAAGCCAAAGGACACTGGACACGCCCAGCCCTCAACCTTACTTCCTCCCTCATCCTACTATCCTCCCCTGAATTTCTTTATTCCATGATGTCCTTACATCCATCCACAATCCTTTTACCTTCCAATGTCCATTCCAGTCTCTTCCTTTTGGTCATTGCACAAGCAGCCTTCTTTATATCCCAAGGTTGGTGTTTGCAGAATCTGTAGACTCCATTTGATTCTGACTCCTGAAGGAAACAAGGTTTTTGATGCTCCTGGCTTCTCTCCTGGAGCTTGAAGAGCCAGGCTTAACCCTGCAGAGTGTTACAAGTGTTTAAATGCATTCTAAGCTCTTCCTTAGCAAAACAGGCTACTGTCTCTTAAATTTTGTTTGCTCTGTATTTGAAGGTTTCTGCCAATATATCTATAGAGACATAGAGATGCTTATTCTACAATAAACCTCTGTTCCCAACTTACCTGTGAAAACTAAAATATTAAAATACAAACTCTCAAGGTGGTAGGAAAGCAATAGGCACGTGGCCCCGTCAGCCTCATCACTCAACTCTGATCCCCAAAATAAGTCAGGCCACCCTGGAATGACCAGTCCTCCACCACCCATCAGCTGACAAAGACACACAGGCCCACACAGAGGACGAAAGTGGAACCAGACCAGATCAATAGAACTGTTCGCTCACAGATTTGTGATCAACAGTAAGCATCTCCTTTTTGGGAAACAGCAGTAAGTACTGTAGTGGTTTGTTATGCAGCAATATATCACCAAGGTACAAAAGTATTCAATTATTTCTCATCTGTTCTTTTCTCCTGCTTCTTTGTCTCCATTATTCCAAAAACCCTTGAGTGCCTTAGCTCCAGCCTGGTCGAGTCTGGAGGCTGGCTCAGCAAAGTCCAAAAGAACAGCTTTGTAGCACAGATGGATCTATCGCCCAGATTTGTTTTTTGTTCACTCACTTATTCCACTACAGACTTATCAAAATTGTCACGAAGACCACACAGTCCCCTTCCCAATTTTTTGGATAAGCATGCAATCATTTATAATCATCTTTTTGCCTATTATTTTAACTTCAGGAAATACAGTAATCAGGCTGTCCAAGAATAATAAGATTTCTTAGGAGACAGAGAAAGGCACCTATGTTCTGAAACTAGATTAGATTCAGTCAGATACTGAGAGAAATTTTCCTGTCTGGGGAATGAGATCAGGCAGGAAAAGACACGGATTGATTTATCCAACAAATAAAATTGAGCAACTACTCAGGGTCAGGTCCCATTCTAGGGAATGCAGGTAAAACTAGCGAACAACACAGGCAAACTTCCTGTGGGGGCTATGTAATGAGCGATTAAGTAAGTAAAATAGTGTCCCATGGTGATAAAAGCTACTGAGAAAAAACTGGGAATTTCTGATAGCAAATTACAATTTTAAAGAGGGCGATCAGAGAAAGCCTTGCTTGGAAGGTGACATTTTATCTGAACCTTCAAAGAGCTGAGCTTGCAAGGGCTGTGGATACACGGGGAAGTAGCATTCCAAGTAGTGAGAAGGCCAAGTGCGTGCCTGAGTGTGGATCTTCAGGGAGAAGCAAGGAGGCTAGTGTAGCTGGTGTAGGTTGATGGGGCGATCTGCAGATGAGACTGAAGGGGTAGCTCTGAGCACAGAATAACCTGAACGGATCTACACTTCAGAAAAATCACACCGGCTGCTGGGTTGACCACAGACTGCTAAGAGAAGATGGTAGAAGTGGGAATCCATGAGGAGACCACAAGCTCACAGGGCAGTGGCCTGTGCCACCTTCAGAGGTGGGGGGCTCACGGAACCGGAAACATGGGTACCTTCCGGAGTGATCTTGATAGAATTCGCTGATGCATGGGATGTATGCCGAGAGACACAGGAGGAATGAGCATAAACTTACAGTTTCATAGCTTGCCACATGCAATGAGGGAC
Organism: Hystrix cristata; assembly: GCA_004026905.1. Classification (NCBI taxonomy): domain Eukaryota; kingdom Metazoa; phylum Chordata; class Mammalia; order Rodentia; family Hystricidae; genus Hystrix; species Hystrix cristata. Next base: position 70,032 of record PVJO010007375.1, on the reverse strand, counting down.
AAAGAGGTTTGGCTGAGAAGATAAGGAGTGTGGTTTGGGACAGGAGAATGCGACTGTGGTGATGTACTGTGGCTATGACAATTGGGTCCATTTTCTTGGAAAGATGTTACAAGTGAGAGGAGGTGGCATGTAAGGTGAAGGGACTTGTAGCAAGAGGTTCCTCTGTGACTGAAATACTGGATCCAAGAGTTTGAACCCTTAAGAGAATGTAGGGATTGGGTCATGGCAGGCAAGTGAAATCCCTAGACATCATTTGATCGCTCATGCTCCACAGAGGGTGGCTATCAAGTGAGCAATTTAAAAAACTCAGGAGCTGCCCACTCAGGTGTTTGCATCAGCTACACAGGGAATATAAATGACTGAAGCAGGTTGTAAGAAAAGTGGAAATCCAGAGACTCTGGTAAATGCAACGACTCCCACCGTCAATGACGGAATAATTTAGACAGTGATCAGGGCTGTGCCCAGGGGAAGTCCAGGTCCCCTCCTGTCTCCTCTGTCCTAGCGTTATCAGATTTTTAAGCAGAAGCTAAAACTCTGTACTTTTATGTGGATACTCTAGATGTAAATAAGTTGGCAATTAATTTACTTACACACACAGCCACACGTGCAAGTGTGTACACATACATTGTGCACCAAAATAAACTTTGGGTGGCTGAGACCTTTAGGCTGCTGTTCCAACATCTAAAGTCCCTAGGACACATTCTGTGCTCTACAGAATATCTGAGTTCAGACTTTAATCCCGAGGCCTGATTCTCTCTTGGCGACAGTTTTCTTACCTTTGTTTTTCTATCAGTCTCTCTCAGAAGATGAAGCATTGTCCCTCCTTGAGCCCCGGTCCTTACTACTCTGCGAGAGTTACACAGCCCAGGGTCTCATGAATTCACCAGATCTTTGTTCTTCCTCTCTCATCAGGGCGAGTGCTTATAGCAGCAAGGACAGAGGCCCGCCAGGATGCCCTCTGTATGCACCGCTTCCTCCTGCCGGCATTGCATTTTCTGTTTCAAAGCTTTCTCTGGGTGCAAAAAAAAAAAAAAAAGTTTTGAGGACTCTGAACCCCTGAGAACAGCACTCTGCTGAAGACAAATGGAAGCTGGTGGAGATACACATCTATATCACCTGTATCTATATCTATAATGCAGCTTCCTTGTTTCTTCAATGAGATGACTCTGAGGTATGTTCCACACTGCCTCCAAAGGTCCCAGACAGACAGGGCCCCATCGCCCACAGAAGTAGCCTATTTATTAATGAGAACTTTATTGACATCTCTCCTTTCTCTTCTTATTTCCTCACTCTCTCACTGGTGCATGCGCCGAGATTTTCTGCATTCAAACCTGGCTTCAGGGTCTGCTGAGGGAAAACGTCATACATCTTCTTTCCCCTGGGTGGTGGCCAGAGCAGGAGTGGTATCAGGATGAGGACCAACATTTGCGAGCCTCTCTTCTGGGGCTGGAGTCTCAAGCATATGGGGACTCTGTGACAAGCAGGCTGATTTTTGCCCTTTCCAAGCCTCGTTTTATTGACAAATGTATAAAACTCGGCTTGAAACAAAATGTGTTTTAGCTCTGTCGTAAACAAGCTAATCCACCAACAAAGCACTCCCTCTGGTTTCTCTCCCTGCCATCCCTGCACAATTTGTTCAGGATCCTTGAGTGACCTTTTAATTGTATTTCAGTGGAGAGAAAAATTGGAAGGACACACATCTGCATCCATATAAGCAAATGGCTACCGCCTCAGGGCACTCCACGAGCTCCCTAGAAAAATTAGGGAACTTCTCAGCCTAGCAGACTCCTGGCCTCTAGTATCTGCAGCATGGAATTTTCGAGGAACTACTTTAGGTGAATGAATAGAGGGCTACTTGCATCTGTTCATCCTGCTTAAGTAGAAAGGGAAAAAACAGCTTAAACAAGCACTGGACTTAGCATAGTCCCATCCTGATTTCCAAGGCCTTGGCCTTGGATCCTGCAAAGGACTAAATATGGCCTCATCTTCCTCTTTGACTCTTTCTCTGTGTTTTAATGCTGCATTTTCCCGCATATGGTAGCAGGCACAGGCAGAATCGAGCTACACTATAAAGGCAGTGAAGATAAAGAACTCGTGTATCTTGGTCTCCTTTATGTCCTCTATGCCCAGCACAGAACATGCTGCGTAGTTGCACTTAACCAACATGTCCTAGGAAACTGGGCAATCAGTTAGTCCTAGGGGAACAGTTTCAGCACAAAATTCATTAATAGAATTTTTAAAACATGCACTCATACAATAAATATTTCACTTCAAGTGTGAGAATCACATACCAATACTCCAAGCAATGAAATAAGGTTTGGGCAATGTATCGGTCAGCTATTTATCACTGTAACAAAATACCTGAGATAACTAACTCATAAAAGGAAAAGTTTATTTTGGCTCATAATTTTAAAGGCTTTGGTCCGTGATCGATTGACCTCATTGTTTTGGGCCTGAGACCAGGCAGCACATCATGATAAGAGAATTTGGTAGAACAAAAATGCCTACATCATCAGGGAAGCAAAAGGAAAGAGGAAGGTTGTTGGATCCTAAAACCCCTTTTGGAGACCACGGCCCCAGTGGCCTAAAGATTTCTCACTAGGCCCTGCCTCTTAAAGTATCCATCACCTCCTAGTAACAAAACACCATCTTCCAGACCCCCAGCCTTTAACACATGGACCTTTGAGGGACACTCGGGATCAGAACTCTAGCACAGATGATCAGACTCTCAGCCACATGTGGATATTGCTGCTCCGTGTGCTTCTTTTCCAGCATACTGGTTGTAAACAAGTTTCTAGCATTTAAGGACCATGTTAAAACTGTTTTTTTTTTTAATCTGTTAACCTTTTAAACCACTTCACCTCTGATTTAATGGTTGACTGATCAGATCCCTCAAACTCTCACTCAATTTTCTCACCTGTAAAAGTAGGTATATAACGTCTGCTTTAAGAGGTTATTGTGAGGACTGAGACTTGTTTCCAGAGAAGGTGCGTAGGGCAGTATCCCGCAAACAGCAAACCCAAAGCTGCTCCTGCCATGTTAGCCAACTGCTGAGCACGGTGAAATGAACAACAATGTGGATTTTTCTCTGCTCTAAATCTCACGTAATTATTCTTTAAATCCTCCAAAACTGTCATTTCTCAGCAAAAGCAGTGGCAAGAACTTTACACAATTCTTCATGTCAGAGAAGCAAAATTAATAAGCGAGTTCCTTCACCCACCAGTCCGTTTCCCCTCTGATCACCATCAGTCACCTCACCAGCTCTTGTTTCAGAAGGAAATTCCCTGTGTAGGACTGAGGGGAAATCCAACCCTTGGCGGCAGCCTGCCCCACTGTCTCCCTGAGGGTCCGACTCACAGAAGAGTAGAGCCTGGGACCCTACTCACATTCCTAAGAGCATGGGAAGGGTCTACTCCCAGCATCACCCTCCCAGACCGTGTCCCTGGCTGAGGTGCTCCTGCCAGGGCAGCCTCCAGATCTCCTGCTGAGAGGTGGGCCACCCACAGAGAAATAGGAATGCAAATGGTGGGATGTGAGTGAGGATGTGCCACCTCCGTGGAGACCCTAATAGCCACCCGGCGGTGATGTCTCTTCAGCATCTGGAACCAGCTGTATTCAAGACCTCCAGATGTGAAATCTCCAGTTCATGTTCCTTCTTTTTCTGGCCAAGGGAACAGAAATAACACTCAATAGACCAGCGGAGTCCACTCAAATCAAAGGAGCCCGCTCAACCACTAAAAGGGGAAAGGCGTATTTCAGTTCTGGCTTTTGCAAACATAGATGGATGAGAAATGAAGAAATGGAATGTGAGGAGCTTTCTAACCCTGTAATTAGCCTCTGGTGATCTCAGATTATCTAAAAAGCTTTGCCCTACCTGGGTCTTAAGAGAAGATTTACTAATAGCCCTTCCAACCCATTTTTGTTCAAAGCAATTCTGTCTGTGCTGCGTTCCATGAAATGTAGGTTTTACTGTTATAGCTGGGAGAGAGAGAAAGAGAGAGAGGGAGAGAGAGAGCGAGAGAGAGAGAAACTTGGCCAGATTTGTTAGATTTGTTAGCAAGGCAGCTTGCCAAATTAAACATAGAATTAGTTACTTAGGAATTCATACACCTAAAATTTAAATGCAAACCCAAAACATAAAACAAAACTTGATTAAAACAGATTCCAGGGGGAAATCTTGGCCTTAGACTTTAGGACTAGTAATTAAGGGGACCTGAGACTATAGCTGCCCAAGCTATGGTTTAGGTTACAAAAACAAAACAAAACAAAACAACAGACTAGGGTGCAAACCTTCTCACCAATAATTGTGTCATGGTTTCCTAGGGTTACTCCAACAAAGCACCACAAACTGGGCGGCTTGAAGAACGGCAGTGTGTGGTTTTACCATTCTGCAGGCTAAAGTCTAAAATTAAGGTACCAGCAGGCTTCATTCCTAGTCTTCCACCTAAATAACTTCCTTAAACAACATACAGAAAGTTACTTACTTACATGTTGTTTTGCAGAGTAGAAGTTTGGTGTTCCAGCAGTAAGTCAACTCTTGAAAGTTGTGCACTTTCTCAGATACTGTAGATAATGGTGTCCCCTGGCTTTAACCAGTTCCCACCAGCAGGGACTTAGAACATTGCATTTCTTCTCTCACGGTTCTGCAGACTAAAAGTCTCCTGTGAGTTTGACTCGATTGAAATAAAGGTGCTGTCAAGGGCCCATCTCCTCTGGAAGCTTCAGAAGAGAATCTGCTTCCTTGTCTTTTGCAGTTTCTGGTGGCCACCTATGTGTCTTGGTTTGTTTCCCCTTCCTCCATCTTCAGGGTGCAGAGCTCCAGTCTGTCTCCATCATCTCACTGTCTCCTCTTCTGCAAAAAACTTTCCCGCTGCCTCTGTCTTATCAAGACATTTGTGATTTAGGGGTCCGCCCCTATAATCCAAGATTATTTCCCCATTTTAAGATCCTTAATTGAATCACACCTGTGAATTCCCTTGTACCATAGAAGAAGGGATGCAGGGGTTCTGGTTATTAGCATAACTGGACATATTTGGAGACCATTATTTAGCCTACCATACCCTCTCTCCCAGATCAACTCAAATTACAGTTTTCATATGCATAAGAAAAGCTGTCCTTAAAAGAGCAGTAGTTTATTAGCTATTTCCTCAAACTTCTGCCCAATTTTCTTCGCAATCAATGTTCTTCTATTCAACACCATATTAAAAAGAGTCTAATTTCAAGCACTGCTATGTCCAGTTGATCACTGCATGGAGATGTCTGAACTATAAAAATATTTGCAATTACTATTAATCTTCAATTCTACAAACATGCCTTAATTTCTCACCCTTTACCAGTCTTATAAATATGCACTCTACATTTTCTGCATTATTTTGAGAATGAAGCAAAGACATCTTGGTGAATCAGATAATTTCAAGCATTACAAATCGGTGCCTCTTCTGGTAAATTTATTCCTTAACAAATTTAAGCCATTTTGCATGTTCCTCCCACAATGAATAAGAGGATAAAGTGTGAAGTTTGCCATTTTAGAAAATATTCTCTTCTGCTCTTTACATCCCAACCTCTGTGGAGAAAGTCTGCCCTTTGAAACTGAACTTAACCATGTGATCTCCTTTCAACACGGATATGGGTCAGAAAGGCAGTGAATCGGTTTTAAGTTTCTTAAAGAGATAACATGGTTCCACTAGCTCCCCTGGGAGTTTTCTGACTTCCTGTTGAGAATGAATACACCAGGAAGTGGCCACTTTTCCATCCTGAATCCAGAATGAGTCCAGTAAGAATGAAGAAAATTGCTCGTTCTGAATTACTGAGGGTACACAGACACAGAATTCTGTAGCAATAACAGAAGAATATAGCCACTGATGTGATTATTTTTAATCATAATAAACCAGTAGTAGCTTCAAAAACCAATTGACTCTTTTATTATCTAAGTTCCTTACTGTATACTATATGATTTTGCATATTTATTGTGTATCATTCTGCAGTATGCTTGTGATGTAAATAGCATATTTTAATAATGATTTTTGTTCTTGAGGAAATGAACTCAGAGGTTTATTTAGGAAAGTAGGAAAATCTGTCACTATATTAGGAATTACAATGAGGAGGAGATAGTTGTATATGTACTTGCTGAACGTTAATTTTCAAAGATTGAATTAGATTAATTTTAAATTTTCTTTCTCTAATTAAAAGAAAATGAAGGAAAAATGGAAACAAAGCTTTTGTAAATAAGGAGGGAAGAGAGGCTGAAGGGAGGGGAGGGGAATGGAAAAAAAAGAAGTACTAAGATATATCATGTACAGGTACAAATTCCCTATAATGAATGTTATCATTATGTATATCTAAAGTGTACCATTAAAATAAAATTTAAAAAATAAAAATAAAAAGTAGTTAAAATCAGGTGGTTTTCCTTTTCCCTTATCAGCTGAGATATGATGGTGTGAAATACATTTTTTAAATTTTTAAAAATTTTTATCAGTACATATTTGCCATACATAATGATCACATTCCTCATAGGGAATTTAAAGAAGAATTAAGACATATTATGTACAGGTACAAATTCCCTATGATGAAATACATTTTTTGATAATGGAAATAAGAGCTTCAGAGATACTGTCCATGCAAACTTTACTGTTACTCCTTTATTATTTCTAAATTATTGAGTTTTAGCATTTACTACAACATATCTACAGAATGTAAAAGAACTGCCTTTTCAATCATGATTAATGAATTTTTCCTTTTTTCTCACTTATAAGAAGGGAGTGGTAGAAAAAGCTCCTGCGCTTTTCTATGGAGAAGACCAAAGCTCTGAGGTTGTCTTGTGGTGGACCTTCCAGCTCAGAAAATAAGGGGAATGTCTTAGTCCATTTGTGCTAGTAAAATAAGATATCTGGGCAATTTATATTTTTATAAAACAGAATTCTTTCTCATAAGTCTAAAGAAAGCCAGGAAATCCAATCAAAGCAATGGCAAGTCTAGTGTGCACTGAGGGCTGCTCTCTGGTTCCAAGTGGGTACCTTCTTGCTACATCCTGAGAGGGGAAGAACACTGTTCTCTCTCCCTCAAACCCCTGGAAATAGCTCTAATTCTATCCATCATATCTCCTAAAGGCTCAAACATTTAATATTACAACATTACTGATTAAATTTCAACGAACAAATTTTAGGGGGATAATCAAACCATAACAAATGGCTTTGATTTTCTGAATATCCAGGAGCACAGGACCATTGAGGATGAATTATCTCGAGCCACTTTTCAAAATTACCTTGAAAATAGTAATTTCCTTTTTTTAAGGAATATGTGCATGCATTCAATAAGAATTGATTTGTATTACTCATTATTCTAGACACTGAGGACTAGAATTTAATAAGAAATAAAGGTTCCTGCCCTTGCAGAGCTTAAATTTTGGAGATTTAAAACTGGTTGCCTTTTTGAAGATGAAAATTTGACTGTCTGAGAGGTAAAGCGAAATTCTGGTTCTAATTTTGTTAGATGTTTTCTTCACTTGAAAGAAAAAACAAACAAAGTAGTTGAGACCTTTGAAAACCACTTAGAAGCAACATTTTTCTAACACTAGATAAATGTCTACCTCAAATTAGAATTTTCTGAAATTTTATTAAAACCACAGATTTCTAGGTCCCACCTTTGTTTTGCTCTGAATTCCAGGATAATTATTCGATCAGTCAGCATAGGCTACCTTCAACTGCAACAACAAACAAGCCCAACACGCTGGTCCTTGCAACAAGAAAGAATAATCTTGTGCTCACCATGCAGATATCAGAGTCATGCTGAAACTCGCAGGGAAGGAATAGCTCCATCCAGCATGCAGCCGTCTGGAGGGAAAGAGGTGGTGGGCCACAGCAGGCTCTTACGTCTCTGGTTCACATGACACACATGCCAAGTGCACTCACACTTCACTGACTGAGCAAATCAAATCTTTAAACCTGACGACAGAGGAACAAAGTGTTATCCTATTACAGGAGTCATCTAAGAGGGGCCCACATTGTACTGTTTTGTTTTGTTCTGTTGTGCTGTGTGTGTGTGTTTCTTTGTTTTGTTACTCAATATCTACTGCCTCTGCTGAAATTTTCATTTAGTTTAATATCTTTTTAAATTCATGAGATCTTTTTTCTTATTCTCAAATTTTTAATGATGTTCTTACCTTCAATATTTACTAATATGATTTTTACTAATATGAATTTCTACTTTTTAAGTTCATATTTCTAATGGTTTGCATTGTTCATTACTTCGTGGCAGAAGATCCACTTGTAGCTAAAATAGACTCACCAGAGAACATTTATGCCATGATTTGATTAATTTACTCTATGATCTATATTAGTGGAGGTAGGGGAAATGGGCTTCTACTGGGCTCTTCTTCCTTCTCACCCCCCCCATACCTCCAGTGCCATATCCCTAATTATGGCTGGATTTCTTACATATTTTCAGTGCCTGAGACATCAGCATTTTATGCTCTTCTGGCTGTGTGGATTTGTCCCTCTTACATGGATAGATATTATGGTTTAGATGTGGTTTGTATATCCCCAAAAGTTCACGAGTTAAAGGTTTGGTTCTCTGAATGGTGCTATTGGGAGGAGGGGAGCCTGTAAGAGGTGGGATTTACAGGCAAGGCCTTAGTAGTGACGAATAGCTGATAAGTGGAGTGTGGTTATTTCAGCAGTACGTTGGAAATAAGGAGGAGACGAGAAATGCAAGTTTTGTATCTAGTCTTGCCATTACCTTACAGAAGAAATGAAGCAAGTACTTAATCTGGAAGCTAAAATAATTCTTAAACTAAACCAAATTGGGAAAATCATTATAATTGATATATAAAGTGATAAGTTTTTTTGGTAAGAGACCAATAAAATACATAAAATCAAGCAAGACTAATAAAGGAGTAAGAAAAGAGAAAATACTATTTTTTGGAATAATAAAATAGATATATTCTCAGATACATGAGAAAATTTTTAATTCTGTGCTATCAACAACATTTAATGATGTTTAAAAGATAGAAGACATTTCAATTTGCTTTGCTAGACTAGCTTAACCCTGTTAATGAAAATCAACAAATACGGCACCAAGAAATAATCTACAAACCACTCTTTCCACTCAATATAAAGGGTACATGAAATTGTTACAATTATAGACTTGGGCGTTAAATAGAACTATGCACAAATTCTTGCTCCACTGTGAAGAAATACTTGTGATCTGGACACTTAACAATTCTAAATCCTTTTCCTAAAGTGGAATAATAATACTTACCTCAAGAATAATCGTGAGGATTCAAAATTATGTAAATGAGTTAAAAAACATTGTATGAATTCCTCTTATATGCCTTAATATTTGCTGATATATGAGGAGGAGGAGGATGGTGAAATTTCTTCTACATTAAAAAGGAAGGTTTAGGAAACAGTCCTACAGCACATTATAAAATAGAATCAAAGAATTCATTTTGTGATCATTAGGCTTCATTGTCGACTTGCTCGGCTTGGGATCTGTGCAGGGGACTAGTGACACATCCTTCAGGATAGCTCTGGGTAGGCCATGGAGGTGTGACCTTGGGGGCCATATCCAGTCCCTTCTCCTTCCTCTTGGGTGCTGCTCTCCCTGCTCTGCTTTGCACCCACCGTGAACTGAGCCGCTTCCCTCCACAGGCCCCTCTACCAAGATGTTCCCGCCTTGAGAAAACTGACCTTTCACCGGAAACTCCGAAACTCTGAGCCAAATAAACCCCTCTTCTTTGAAGTTGTGAGTGTTGAAGATTGTATCCCAGTGACAGGAACACTAATACACATACAGAGTTTATTCTAGAAGTGCAAGGACAGCTTAGCATTAGAAATATATTTATTTGAGTCATCATATTACACGTTAAAGGTGAAAAATATGCATGAACATCCCAATAGATGCTTGGAAAGCATTTGGTAAATTTTGATATTCCTTCCTAACTAGGAAAAAAAAACAATTCTAGGAAAATACTTAACTGAAAAATACTTATTTAATGTGATAAAGAATATCTATCTGATATCAATGGAAAATATTGTGTGGTACTGGAGATGTAGCTTAGTGGTAGAGTATGTACTTAGCGTGCATGAGACCTCAAGTTCAATCCCCAGGACCCCTTCTCCTCAAAAAGAGCAAGGAAAATATTGCCCCTGTCTTGAAGCATTCCCACTAAAGTTAGAAGGAAAAAAGATAGATTTGCACACTATAATTAGTTTGGATGTTCCAGATTCTACTTCTAGTTAATGTCACAAACGAAAAAAAAAAGCAAAAATTAAATAGAAAGGTCAAAATTATCATAGTTTGTAAATATGATTTCTTTCCTAGGAGAAACTAAAAATATCAGATTGAAGCATAGTAGAATGATTATGGATGTTCAGTAATAAGGTTAAAGACTAGTAACAGTTATGAAAGAATTATTTTACTAATAAACTGGAATGATTAAGAAAAAAGCTTCATTGCTAATATGTAGCAAATATTGTGACATAAAAATACATAACATCATTAATACTTCCCTGAAGAGAGCTGTAAAACTTGACTAAACTCTGTAGTGCTTTTGAATGCAAGAACCCACCATTGAAAAGATTTCTTTATCCCATAAATTAATCTATAAATTTTACATAATTCTTAACAAAATTAAAATAAGCCTATTTCTTACTTTTTAAAAAATTAATTTGTGCTGGAATCACGTTGGTATGAAGATAGAGAAGAAATGTTCCCAGAGAAGAATGAAGGGACACAGATTGCAAGGACTATCAGAAAATGTAGTAGTAATTTAGCCCACATTGCAATGCTGCACACATCAGTAACTGGACAGTAAAAGACAACTTAGATTTCCAAAAGAGGCAAATAAAATGGAATCTAACATATGATAATAGATGAAATTTTAGTGCAAAAAATGAATAATGGATTATTTTATTAAATGGTGCTGGGGAAACTGGCTACCTTTAGACAAAATAAAGTTCTGATTGCACAGCTTAAACTTAAGTAATTCCGGAAGATTTTAAGATTCAAATAAAGAAAATAAAACTGGAAAGTAACTTGAGAAAAATTTAGAAATCTATGTTTGTAATCCTGGGATAAGATCATTGTGAACTTGACATCAAAAAGGCAGCTAAGACTCAAATGCAAATCTACAGCAATATTATAAATATATGTAAAAGAGGCTGGGGATTTAGCTCAGTGGTTAGAGTGCTTGCCTCACAAGCACAAGGCCATGAGTTCGATCCCCAGCACTAATACATAAATAAATACGTACATACATAAATAAATACATAAATAGTCTTTCTAATGTATAACAATTATTAGTATATATTAAGATAGTTATTCATAATATATAATAACTATTAAAATTGTGAATGTAGTATTCATATTACATACAGCAAAAAAAAAGAATTCTACTGAAAATGCAGAAAGAGATAGGAACTGTTCAAAAAATAAAATGTAAACATAAGCTTAAAACTCTCCAAAAATAGGTTTAAAATATGATTTAGTAAAGGTATACTTTTACTACTAAAAATTAGCAAAGATTAAAAATAATAATCATCCTTATTATCAGGCATGCTCAAAACTGCCCAACACTGGAGGGAGTGAAATTTAGCACAAACTTTTCAGGGAGTGACTTGGTAATGAGTGATTAAAAATAAAAACATAAGGCTGCTTATCCTTTAATTCACTTCTAGAAATTACATTAAGGGAATATTGAAAAAATTTACTAAGATACATGTTCAAAATTTATTGTAAAATTTAGCAAGTACCAAAATTGTTTATCTGAACTAAATGCTTATTAATAAAGGACTGGCTATAAAATTCCACCACACTGGAATACTAGCTCACTTGCATTAAAAATAATAGCGCAGAGCTAATTTTGTCAAAAAATGTATCTGCTTTTTAGAAAATGAATGCTTTCTAATGAGCATGCATATATTACTTTTAGAATCATAAAAGTAGAACTATGTATTTTATGCTAATTTGGGGGTCAATTTAGGAAAGCAGATCCCCTTATTAGAGTTTAAGTTTTTTAAATCACTCTGCGGGCAAGATGGTGTATATTTATTAAAAGTCTTAAAAATGTCCACATTTAAAAAGATAATTACATTTCTAAAAAAATTATGCTAAGGAAATAATGAAACTTTAAAATCGCTAAAAGAATAGATTTTAAGTGACCTCACTACCAAAAAAGAAAGACATAAGAAGTAATGTATATATTCGTTAGCTTAATTTAGTCATTCTACAATGTCTACACGTATCAAAACATCACATTTTACACCTTACCTTGTTAATGCTAAAAATAAATGTTAATAAATAAGATTAAAGATATAATCACCAAATAATAAGCACTGACGAGGGTGGACATCATTTGTCATGTGAAACATTATACTATTGAAAACAGCGCAAGTGTGCTGAGCACTTACATGCAGCCAGGTCGTGTGTGGCTCTGTAGGAGAGCTGGGCTGTTTCCTTGCAGTGTGTCCTCTGCAGAGGGGAGAGCCTGCCCTGTACTTCACCAGCGGCTCTGAGGCACCAGAGTCTAGAGATCAGATATGGTTCCGGAATAGGAGAGTAGGGCAAAGGCAGGCTGGCTGGAAGACAGGATGTGACCTGTCAATTATGAAGGTCCAGACTGGAGGCTGGGAAGAGGATGTAGCTGTGTAACCTGATCCAGAGCAAATGCACCCTGTCGATGATGCCAGGATGTGTAGGCAGAGTGCCATCCAATGGGCCGGATCTAGAAGAATATAAAAGGGCAGCAGCCACCAGCTTCGCTGCCACAGTTGCAGTCTCACTGTCCTGCTGTCCTCCTGTTTCTGCAGCCGCCCTTCCTGCTTGCAGGATCTATCTTTTCTTTCCTTTTCTTTTTTCTTTTCTTGTCTTCTTCTCTTTTCTTTTCTTCACTGTTTCCTTTTCTTATTTTACTTCACACTTTTTCTTCCTTTACATTAAATTTCCTTTACTTTGAATAAAAGTTGCATTTAACTGTTCCTCAATTGTCCTTGCCAATTCTTTGAGGAAGAAGGAGCCTGGAGTCTTCGCACATGGTGCCAGCCAACCACAGTCTCCACCGACCAACAGGTTTTTGTTGCTACAGGGTGGACCAGCTGGGGGCTGGGGCAGTTGGGGACATGAAGGGACCCTACTTGAAGGATGACCCACAGGTACCTTGCTCATCTTCCCCACACAGGGATGCAAGGTCACGCGGTTCCGACTCAGCTTCACACGGGTGTCTGTGAGGTTCAGGGTTGGCCAAGAAACCCTTCTTCCCTTTTCCCTTTTAGCTTCTGTTCTGTGTCCCTAGTTCAGGGACAGAGTGATTATTAACCTCTTGTTGACTCCAATCAGGAGCACCGGAACTTAATAGTGAAGTATTTGCAGCCTTTGTTTCCTGATTGCGTGGAGCACGAGGTGTCATCACTCAGGAGTAGGAAGGGCCTCTGTGGCCTGGCGAGGAGCAAGCAGTGAAGTCAGAGAGGGAGGCGTGGCAGTGCGGACTACGACTCCACGGCATGGCCGTTGGCACAGTCTTCACAGGAAGGCTTACTGTAGCGGCTTCCTATCCTCATCACAATCTCTCAGATAATCAACTTATAAAGTAAATAGGGGTTTATGGCTCATGGTGTTGGAGGCTCCAGTCCATGACCAATTGGCCTTGCTGCTTTTGGACCTGGAGCGAGACAGCATACCATGGAAAGGGCAGGTGTTGTAGGAAAACAGCTCACTTCTTGTTCAGGAAACGAAGAAAAGAGAAGAGACCAGGATCCCACAGTCTCCTTTAAGGCGCACTCCCAGTGACCCAAAGACCTCGCACTGGGCCCCACTCCTCAAATTCCACAATCTCCTAACCACCGCTGGCTGAGGACCACGCCCTTAGCACACAGGCTTGAAGAACAGGAGAGGTCTGAACTACAGCATGTATACAGACAGAATGCAGTGTATAAATGTATCGCGCTTATACAGAAAGTGTGCTGCGTATAAACATAACAACCCTATGCAGGCAGTTTGCATTATATAATCGCATCAACCTTACACAGACTGTGTCCAGTGAATAAACATATCAGCCTCACACAGGCAGTGTGCAGTGTATAAACATAGCAACTTTATACAGAGAGTATGCAGTGTATAAACATAGTGAACTTACACAGACAGTACACAGTATATAAATGTATCAATCTTATGCAGACAGTATGCAGCATATAAACATAGCAACCTTACACAAGCAGTATGCAGTGGATAAATGTATCAACCTTATACGGACAGTATGCAGTGTATAAACAAAGTGACCCTATACGGACAATATGCGGTGTATAAATATAGTAACTTTATACAGACAGTATGCAGTACATAAATGTATCAACCTTTATATGGACACTGTATACTGTGTTTCTATTTTGTAGTACAGGAAAATAAACTTCAAGGAAGTCAATACCCTTGTCCAGAGTCCTACATTCTGTAAGAATAGACCCGGGATTTCACACTCAGGCTCTCTGATCTCAAAGTCCAATTTCATCCATGACCATGCTGAAAGAGCTTAAAGATTGAAAAAAAATAGGTTGTTAATAATATAGTTTATAAAGGAAATTTTTAATGAGTAAATCTCATTTATCCATTAAAAATGATTGCTTAGAAGATAATTTAACTACACAGGAAAATGTCACAATACATAAAGTAAAACATGAGATGCATAATTACAATATACATGTACTAGAAATACACTGGAAACTAACAGAGAAAGGTCAGTAATGGTGACTTTGGAGGTGATTTTTCTTTTCATTATGTTTTTAAATTTATATGATACCCATTAATGTTTGTAAAACTAGAAAACAATAATAAAAAGAAAGGCCCTGTGTGAGTCTGTGTTAGCTACTATAAAACTGTCAGTGTGAAGCAGGGTAAAAATTTAAACCAGTGTCTTTGGAGAATGCATTGTCAAATAGCAGACCTAGAGATAATCAAGCTGCAGGAAGAATATTAGAATTACGGAAAGTTAGATCTTCAGAGGACCTTGGAGATCATTACATTCAGCCTTTCCATTTTGCAGATGAGGAAACAGAGAAGAGAAATACAAGGAGGAAGTCAGCATCCTTGACCCAATAAATCATCACTCCCTTAACAGAATTGAGAATGGACATTAATTCCTTAAAAGGTTTTCTATTTCTTGCCCTTTGAAAAAATTCAGTGTCTTATAAAAATGTGATCTTTAGCCTCTACCTTGAGTGCAGCATTTAACTAGCATAGAAAAAACAAGCATTTGCAGCATTAACTCCCTTATACTCTATAGAGATAAAAATCTCAATGCTTTCCATCCTCTCCACCAATGCTGTATTCTGCCTTCCTCCCATAGGGAAGAAAAGGAGTCCTTGGAGGTCTTTCTTTTTTATTTCTTTCTGTCCTTCCCTCCCTCCCTTCTTGCTTCCCTCCTTCCTTCCCTCCCTCCTTCCTTCCTTCCTTCCTTCCTTCCTTCCTTCCTTCCTTCCTTCCTTCCTTCTTCCCACCTCTTTCCTTCTTCCTTCCTCCCTTTTATGTTTTCCTGTGTGTGCTATTTCCTATAAAAACATTAGGGGCTGGGGATTTAGCTCAGTGGTTAGAGCGCTTGGCCGGCAATCTCAAGGCCCTGAGTTCAATCCCCAACACAAACAAACAAATAAACAAAAAAAGACATTAGCTTTCTGTCACAGAGAACTTCTGACAGTGATGTAGAAAATCCTACTCACACACTATATTATCACTCCAAAACAATGAAAGTTAACATATAACATATAGCTCTAGTTTTCTCCCTTCTCTTTTTTTCCTTTTCTCCTTTTCTCAACACTTTTTATGAAGGATTGTTAGCCCACAAAAACAAGCCATTCCAGAGTAGAATTACTCAATTCTGATCTCTCTGACTATCTTGTCCAGGACTTAGGCAAAATCTTGTGGGGATACGGGGCGGTTGAGATGTTACCAAGAAAATTCACTCCTTGGCCTCAACCATACCCTCCATGGGAGCAGGAACTTCCGGTCCTCTGATATCAGGATCAGCACATGTTTGGCATATGAAAACTTTCCCTCCAGTGGTTCCTGCCCATCTTCCTGGGCTCAGAATGTAGCAAAGATTTCCTGGGTAATGTACACATGCAGGGCAAAAAGTGGAGTCCATCAGCAGACTTGCAAGAAAGAATCGATAATTGTTGCTCTAAACCACTACACATTGGTAAAAAGAGCCATGTACAGAAAGGTTCCTCTTATTCTACATAGACGCTAGACAAGGTCCCCACTGGTGGCCTCAGGTAGTGCACACCTATAATCTCTGCGCTCTGGGAGGCTGAGGGAAGAGGGTCACAAGTTTGACCCTCTTGGGCAACTTAGTGACTTAACAAGACCCTGTCTCAAAATAAAAAATAAAGAGGAAAGAGTCTTAGTCACTTTTCCCATCACTGAGACACAATATTCAACTCACAACTTAAACGACGAGAGGTTTATCTGGGCTCATAGCTTTGGCTCCAAGGCAGAAATGTCATAGCAGAGGGGCATAGTGAAGGAAAAGCGTTTGCCTCATGGCAGCCAGGAGGCAGAATGATGAGGAGTTGAAGAGGGAGACACAGCCTCCCAGGTCACACCCCGAGTAGCTCTCCTCTTCTGACCAGGCCCCACCTCCTAGCAGCAAGTCAGATATAGCTCCCCAATAATCAAATCACTTTCCAAACATATAAGGCTTTTAGAGCCATTTTAGATCCAAACCATAACAGTGTTCATCAATAGACAAATAAAGAAAAAAATACATATATGTATGAGTACTATTCATTCTTCAAAGGGAGGAAGTACAGCTTGGTGTGAAGGCCTGGTTCCAACCTCAGTGTTGCATAAGGAAGGGAGGGAGGAGGGAGGGAAGAAGGAATTTCCCTCTCCTTGACTGTTGGACTGGGTAGCACTCATCTCAATAGATGCCTAATTGCTTACTTCCAGGGTGGACCAGTTAGGTCATCCACCAGTCTTACTCTTCTGTCTTCCTCAAGGCACTTTGATGGTCCAATAAAAACTTAATTCTTCATAGCACCTACTTTTTTAACCTGACTTTCTTCAGCTCCTTTATCCTGTCTACTGAGACAGTTTATAATCTATCTTCATCTTTGTATTTGTGTTGATTTATTTCTATCTTGTTCTGTCCATTAGAAGAAGTGAGCTGGAACTACAACAAGCAAGACAAATGTGAAGGGAAAATCGATGGGCTGAGGCCTGAAAGAAAGGGAATCCTGCGAATGGGCATAGTGGATTGGAAAGAGGCTGAATCACTCGTGCCCCAGGAAGGAAGCAAGATGGTGCTGGCCACAGACTGAGCAATGGGCACCCCGTCAGAGCATCCAGGCCATTGCAGATCCTGAGCCTCCACGAGCCTTCTGTGGACATATGTATTTTACCTTCAATTTTTCAGATTAGCTCTCCCTTCCTTTTGGTTTGCATTTGTCAAATCATTTTAGCCCAGTAATCCCTTTCCCATTGCATATAATCTTGGCAGAAATTAACTAACTGCAGCTAACGCTGACCCAGTGCTGAGCATTTTCCCCAAGTCTGGGCAGTGGATTCTCCCTGAATCTTGCTCACAGTGATCCCCAGGAGGAAAATGATCAGGAAAGATTCATCTTAAAGTATGAGAAATTGCCCAGTAACACTTGTTTTCTACACTGGGGGCTGCTTAGACCCCTTTCCTTCCAGAAGACAAACGCAAAATTCCCTTTTCAGTTTGGGACATTCAAATTAATTCTGTGGAATTTATTTAATTTTCCAGTTCCTGGTGTTTTCTTCAAAGAAACTTCAGCATTTTAGCACAAATTTGCAAAAAGTCTGGGTTGATACTGGACCTAGAATTGTTCTTATGGCATTTTGTTTTTATTTTTTAATTTCTACCATAAAATTTTTACACTTCTTGTATTTCATGATCCTGCAATATATTTCCATAATAAGTATGCTGAATAACTCATAAAAAGTAAAAATGAAATCTCTTGAATTCCCACACAAAATTGTGATCTCTGCTACAATTCTTTGACCACCCCTCATGTGTCTCCTTACATAATTCTGCGTTTTTTAACATTAATGACACTGTGTCATATGGGCTGTTTCTATGGTGAATGACATTCTACTGCGATATAGTCTTTTTTGTTTGCTTCGCTTCGCTTTCTTTTTCCTCTCATCTACCATTGCCAATATAAACTGATATCTTTTCACAGCTTTCTCTCAATATACATACATATAAATGCATAGATTGTGTATACAATTGCATACAGATATGTTATTGTTGCCGGAAAATGGGATCATAAACGCTGCATTTTTTCTATTCTCACTTCACACTTTATAGGAGAAATCTATCCAAGTTAACCTATTTCCAGAGGCAATTAGCATTCAGTTTTGTGGCCCTGTTGACATTTATTCAACCAGTTCCACATTCGTGGGCAGTTATTTTTTTCAATTGTTGCTATTTGATCACCGAACTAATAATGTGATAAACATTACTATGAATGTTGGGAGCAAATGAGTAAAACTTAATTTTATTGATAATATGATTGTATTCCTAGGAATCCCAAAAGAGTCTAGTAAGGCTGTTTGATGAGGAAATAAGCACCTTATATGAAACAGGTGTACAAAATCAATAGTTTTTATGCTATGCATATATAAGTGGAGAAAAGTAATCACCTGTCACAAATCAGTGTGTGGGCCAATGATGGATCACATATAGGATGATCCCACACAATTACAATGGAGCCGAAACGTTGCTATGACCAGTGAAGCTATAGCCATCACAATACAGGAGTGCAACATGTTATTTGTGTGCTTATGGTGACGATGAGGTGAACAAACCTACTGTGTTGCCAGTTGTGTGAAAGCATAGCACATAAAATTATGTAAAGCACATAATACTTGATGATAATAATAATGAACAACTCTGTTGTTAGTTTATTTATTCATTCATTATATTTTATCATTAAAATATATTCCTTTTCATAATTTGAGTCATTTGCAGGAAAATGGATGGGTCTTAACACCATAATGCTAAGATGAAAAAAATACAACATAGAAGGTGGGATTTTGTGTGGTTTCTCTTCTACGTGAAACTCAAAATATGAATAATTGAAAGAGCATAGTAAAAGAGGATGATAGAAAACCCAGAGGGGCAGACTCTGTGGAGGTGGAAGGGGATCTGGGAAAGGGGAAAGGAGGAAGGCAAGAGTAGACAAGAGAGTAAAAATGATGCAGATGTTATATATATATGTTATATATAACATGTATAACATTATATATTTAACATATATAACATATATAACATATATATATAACATATATATCCCCCAAGGTGAATGCAATTAGTGTGTATCACAAGCATATACTAAAAAAAAAATAAAATTTTGCCGCTTGCTTACACTTATCCAGCTTCAAAAATACATCTTCTTTCTACTTGTTAAGTTTACAGTAAGTCGTATGCTGCTTTATGCAGAAGTGGCCACAGGTACCCTGTGAGACCGCCTTCTGTGATATTAGCATGACAAAAACCCAAAGACACATTTCTCAGAAGGTGCCTTCACCATTATGCATGACTATAAACCTTTCATTGTAAAAACTAAATGAAACAGACTCTTCGGAAATAAACCTAACAATACAGGGTATCCAATCGAAAAACACTATTAGATCTAAAAGGACACAAAATAGGAACAAACAGAACATTGCATATTTTCAGATATAAGACTCATTGTCATCAAACAATGGTTTCTTCCAAAATTAATATACAGTGCATAAATATATTTAACTTAATTCCAATTAAAATTCTAATTTGGTTGTTGTTCTTTTGAAACAAGAAAAAATGATCTTCCAGAAAGTATGAAATAGTCTGACAGTATTCAAGAAATGAATAAAGAAGGCCAATGAGACGGCGCCTGTGGAGCAGATGTTAAAATACACTATGAAGTCAATGTGCAGAAAGCAGTGTGATCCGGCCATGATTTTTCTGAATCCTCTTGCTAAGTACAACTGAAAGTACTGGACATTACATATAAAAGCACATAAAAAGGCCCTGAAAGTTGGAGAACGGGAAGTGGATAGATGGGGTAGGCATCTCAGGATGTGAAGAATAACATAATGACGAGTTTCTTGGGTTTTCTTCTTGCTTCATCTAGCCTAGACTTGGAGATGAAGAAGCAGCCACCCATCGACAATAATGAATATAGGCCACAAAAAAGAAAAAGCCAGCAAAAGCCCACTCTCTATTAGAAGGATGGATGAAGACGTAGACTCACAAAGCAAAAGTGTAGCAGATAATAAAGCTCTATTGGCACCAGACACCAGAGAACAGACCTCCCCTTCCAGGAAAGGCTGGACAGAGGTTCTCCTGCCCCAGTGTCCTGTTTACCAGGAGACGCTGAGCATGGAGCCAGTACTCATCCCCACCTGCAGGATGACCTGGGAAGCTGGACCTCTGCCCCCACCTAGCGATCAAGAGGCGCCACCCCACAGCGGGGGCTTGGAGAGTGGTCTCGGTTCCTCCCCATGTCTGGAGAGGCTGGGGGTCGGTGCGGGGGCACTAAAGCAGCATTCTTGTACTCCCCAGATAGGCGGGTATGATGCAAGGTCTAGCAGGAGCCATGTGAGAGCCTGCAGACTCCCACGGTAGTAACAGTGTCCCACCCCACCCTGATTTTGAGGCTGAGTGGAGAACATGCAATTCCTCCCCAGCTTGGCAGCAACCACATTATGTACCTCCTTCCCCTGCTAGAGCAGTGTCACATGAGACCGACTAAAAACAACATTTAAATTAGATCCAGAATCTTTTGTTTTTGTTTTGTTTTGTTTTGTTTTGAGACAGTCTTGCTATGTAGACCGGGCAGGCTTTGAACTCACCATGTAGCTTCATCTGACCACAAATCATGGCGATTATCCTGCCTCGGCCTCCTGACTCTTGGCATTACAAGTGTGCATCATCGTGCCTGGCCCAAGACCCAGAACCTTATAACGTAATAACCAAGATATCCGGTTTTCAGTAGAAGCCGATTATTGCACCATTATGACATATCAAATGTCCCCCCAAAGCCTCACACCCTCACAGGTGTGGTTTTGGGGAGTAACTGAATCATGGGTGTATGGTACCAGGTTAGTCCACTGCTCAGTTTAGCACAGTTCTGGGTGCAGGTGATGGACTTACTAAAGAGGAAAGACTCACCCTGGATGTGGGTGGCAACAACCAATAGGCTTGAAATCCAGATGGAATAAAAAGAGAAAGAAGAAGGAAGTCTTGCTGTTTTCTACCTGCCATGCCGTGGACAGTTTCTTCTCCCTCATTCCTCTTTGCCTTGGAGCAAGCTGACTATGGACTGAAACCTCTACAAATGTGAGCTGAAATAAAGCTTTCTAAAGATGTGGATTATTTATACAATGGAGTACTACTCTGCCATAGAGAATGGTAAGCTTGAGACATTTCTAGGTAAATGGATACACCTTGAGACCATACTCTTAAGTGAAATAAATTGGACACACATGTTTAAACACTGCATTGTTCTGTGACGTGAGAAACTGAAAGTGTAAAAAAAGACTAAAATGTATTATATTGGGAAAAAGGGAAGAAATTGTCCAAATGACAAGAGTTGAACAAGGAAGGGGGAGGGGAAGAAAATGACAAGGAAACAGAAGAGAATATAAGGGAGAAAAGTGAGAACAAAGCTTTTGTAAATGGAGGAAAGAGGGTTGAAGGAAGGGGAAGGGAATGGGAAAAAAAGAAGCAGCAAGATATATCATGTAGAGGTGTAAATTCCCTACGATGAATGTTATCATTATGTATATCTAAAATGTACCACTAAAATAAAACTAAAAAAACAATAACTACAAGAAAAAGTAAATGCTTAAGAATTAAAAACATAAAAGGCCTCTATAACAAAAACTATCATATTCTGAAAAAGGAGATTGAGCAGGACATTAGAAAATAAATATTATATCAGCAAGTATGTAAGATAGAGGAGCCAGAGGAAGAGTGGATGGGGAGGGAAAGTGAAAAGGATTAGAAAAAAAGAAAAAGCTATAGTATGTACATGTAACTACTTCCCAAAATGATTGTAAACTGCGTGAATTGCAAACATTACTAATAAAACAAATTTTTAAAAAATTACAATAAAATAAAACAAAATAAACCTTTCTTCCTTTTATTTGTGGATGTAGGGTATTTTATCCCAGGAAGAAGAAAGCAATCAAGACATACACCAAGGGTTAGGAAAATATCAACTCGTATGAAAACAGACAACAAATAGATGCCAACAAAAATGTGGGAGAGATGTTAAAATTACCTGGCAAAGACTGTGAAGTAGATCCCATAAAAATGCTTCAGCAAGAAATTATGAACAACCCTGAATAATGAGTATGCAAACAAAAAGTCTCATCAAAGAAAAAAAAGATACCAAAAAATCACCAAGTGGAAAATTATAAACAGAAAAAAATGTAACTGGTAAAATAATAACTCCAGAAAGGCTCAACAGCAGAATGGAACAGGCAGAGGAGATAATCAGTGATTGGACAGATCAGTAAAAATTATCCAATCTGAACTACATGGAGAAGATACACAGAGAGAAACGGACAGAGCCTCAGGGATCTGTGGGGCTGTAACAAAAAAATGTGTGTCATTGTAGTCTTAGAAGGTGGGAGGAAGGGCACAGGACTGAAAAAGAATTTGAAAGAATAATGGTGAAATCACTGTTTAAATTTGAGAAGAAACATAAACCTATGGAATCAAGAGGCTGAATGAACCCCTAAAAAATCCACATCAAAACAAATCATAGACGACTGTCCTGAAACTAAATACAGTGGAAAAAAATCTGGAAAGCAGCAGGGGAGATGATACCGTACCTACAGGGGAAAAACGAATTTGAATGTGATGAATTTATCATCACAAAACACACAGGCCAGAAGGAACAGGCACAATTTTTCAAATGAAGAAAGAAAACACCAGCCAGCCCCGTATCCTGCACCCTTTAGAAACATCCATCTAGAATGAAGGGGGAATGCACACTCTCAGATGAAGGAAAACTAAGAGAATTTGTCATCCGTGGATTGATGCAAAAGAATGGCTAAAGGAACTTCTCTAAGCAGGAAAGAAATGACGAAAGAGAGATGTGTTATATGTGTGCGCCAACTCCACACATAATGTAAACATTACGTACTGCAGTGTTATGGTTTATGTCTAGATGTCCCCCTGTGGTGGACTTATTATTGTGGTCAGTTTGAGTCAGAACGCCCTGCTGGAGTGAGCTGGTGTGATTCTGGGCATAGACGACCCACCTGAGGATTGTTGCTGATGCAATATAAAGGAGAACAGAGCAGAAGATATCTGTGGGCTCTTTCCGAGGAGAATCTCTGCCGCAGCTGGTTCTCCCGAAGGGGACTCAGCTGTTCTCATCGCAGAAGGAGCTCCAGGCCTTGCTGTTGTCGGGGATGGTTGTTGTTGCTTCAGAGGAGCTCTGGTCTTCATCTCTGCTGTGAACATCGTATCCTGGTTTCAATAAAGATTTCTTCTGCCATCATCTGCAGACATGGATGTACATGGGACAGTGCTGTGGGCTCCCAGCCCTTGATTGGATCTTTTGGGTCTCTAGTTCATAGATGGACATTTAGCACTCTTCCTGCATTTGGCTCATGGGTAAATGTTATAACTTGTAAATGTCCTGTATTAAATCTGCTGTCTTACAAACTATTGATTCTAGAAAGATAACTAATAAAAACCCCCGAAGTCTCATGTGGTCATAGGTGGGGTTAGATCGAGAGTGTGTGATTACTGAATTAGTCCACTGATCGGTTTGGCATAGTTCTGCTGGGATCAAGGACGTGATGCTAGGATTAAGGGTGTTATGATTAAGGGTGGGAGTGCTACCCACCCCAAAGCCATGTGGTCTGGATAAAATATAAGGGACAGAAAGAGGCTTGCCTACCCCCCCCCTTTTCGCTTCCCTTGCTTACCTCGCTGCCATCTGCCTGTCTGCCAGGGCACCCTGCCTTGGATCTAGCTGATTGCAAACTGAAATCTCTGCAGACTGTGAGCTATATAAACCTTTCCCCCTCCAACTCTGGGTGTCGGGTATTTTGTCTCAGCAACAAGAGAAAAGTAACTAAGATATGCAGAAATATACTAATAAAAAAAATTTTTAAAGTGTTGGAAGATCAACAAAGAAGGCAATACCTAGTCAGCAAAAAATATGGATAAATAGAATAAAGTTCTTACTTTCCCTTGAGTTTTCTAAATTATGTTAATTAGAGCAAAATTGATTACATGCTGTGATGTAGTTACAAATGTAAGTAGATGAAATATTTTAAACAATTATGTACAGAGGAAAATAAAAAGACATAAAGGGAGGTAAAGTTTCAAGACTTCACTTACACCATAACAAGGTGAAACTAGTAGACAATGATGCTTCATGTGTAAGATTATACCAAGAATAAACACTAAAAATGCTACAGAAATAGAAATGAAAATGGAATGTTAAAAATATTAATTCCACAAAATATCAAGTAGCATGTGAAAAGATATCTACATTCTCAGTCATTAGACAAAGGCAAATTAATACCACAATGAGATGTCATCTCCCGATGTCATAATGGCTATAATAAAGAATAGTCACAACTCCAAGTACTAGGAAAGATGTGGGAACTTGGGCCACTCACTGATGGTGGCTTCAACATTGTTTGGAAGTTTATTAAAGAGCAAAAGAAAGAAAGAAAGAAAACCTGAAAAAGTAAGTACCAAACAATTCAGGCATCACACTCCAGGCACTTATCTTAGTGAAAGGGAAGTTTATATTCACGCAAACCTGCACATAAGCTTATGGCAGATTTGCTAAGAGTAGCCCCAAAGTAGAAGCAACCCATTCCTTCAAAGCGTGAATTTTTCACTGTGGTCCATCCACACCGTGGAAGCCTAATCTGAGATAAAAGGAAGTGATTGTTGGTATGCACTGACCCCATATGCCTCTCCAGAGAATCATGCTGAGTGAAGAAAGCCAACCCCAAGTGTGATTCTACTTACTTAATATTCTTGAAATAAGATGGTCCTGTCCACAGGCAACTGTGCTGGGCCAGTGGCATAGATTACTGAGGCACTTGAAGAAAATACCCAGAGACAGCTGGTGAGAAATGAGGCTTACTAAGATTTACCCAAAGCTACTTCAGTACCAGCGGAGAACGGGTAACAGGTAACAATGTAAAAGGTAGGGGAAAAGAATCTAAAATGTTTTGGCTACTCTCACAAACCACACCACACCCAACTCAGAACACTTTATTTCTGGTCACCAGCGTGTGTGCAGGTTTCTCCCTACACACTAAGAAATTCTTCAGTCAGATACCAGGTGTCAACACTGTCTACCTGAATATAGACTAAGATCCAGTGTAGTAGGGCTTCACTCCCACAAGACTGTCCCCACCGGAGATGCCAGTCACAAGTTAGGTCTCCAGCACTGTATTAGTTACCTTTCTAGAGTCAATGGTTTGCAAGAGAGCAGATTTGACACAGGACATTTACAAGTTACAACATTCCACCCATAAGCCAAATGCAGGAAGAGTGTCAAATGTCCATCTGCACACTGGAGACTCGAAAGATCCAGTCAAGGGCTAGGAGCCCACAGCGCTGTCCCATGTACCTCCGTGTCTGCAGACAATGGCTGAAGAAATCTATATTAGAACCAGGATATGATACTCGCAGCAGCGATGAAGACTAGAGCTCCCTGGAAGTGAGCAGCAAGGCCCTGAGCTCCTCCTGCAACAAGAACAGCCAAGTTCCCTTTGGGAGAACCAGCCACAACCGAACTTCTCCTGGGAAACAGCCAGCTGCTATCTTCTGCCCCTGTTCTCCTTTATGTTGTGGGTCTTCTATGCCCAGAACCTCATCAACTCAGTCCAGCTGGGTGTTCCTGCTCAAGCTAACCATATCAGTCTACCAACAAGAACTTTTAACCACCTGGTTATAAACTGGGGGTTTCCATGTCCCCCTTTCATGGAGCAGCTCACAGTACTCAAGGAAAGCCTTTGTGTATGCTCATGCATTTGTTATAAAAGATACTGCAAAGGATGCAGATGAACACCTGGGTGGATGAGCACAGAGGGCCAGGTGTGTGGGAAGAGGCCAGTATGTCCATGCCCTCTCCAAGTGGGCGCTCTGCCTCCAGGCACCTCTACTTGTTCAGCTCTCTGGAAGGTCTCCAAGCCCTGTTCTTTGCAATTTTTTGGAGAAAAAATTCATTACAAATGTTTCACTGATTGCATCATCGATCATGGGTCATCAACTCAACCTTGAGCCCCGTTCCCTCCCTGGAGGTCAGGGGGCAGAATTTAAAGTTCCAATCCTTTAACCACATGGTTGTTCCCCTGGCAACGAGCCCCCCTGCAAGCCTTTCCAGGAGTCCACCGAGTGGCTTCATGAGAAAAAGAGTGGATTTTTCCTATCATCCAGAAAATTCCAAGAGATTTAGGAGCTCCGTGTCAGGAAATCACACAGGTCTTGGAAGCTACACAGGTCTCAAGAACTGGGGTCAAAACCAAAATCAGGGAAGATTTCTTAGTTCCCATATTTATAAGGGATTTAGAAGCTTTATGTTGGTAACTGAGGATGGAAACCAGTGTAGGTGTTTCTTAATCATCTTGTGGTAGGTAATGATGAACTTTATGTGCCTTAGAGAAATATACTAAGTTGTTATGAGATACAGTTCATTTCGCCTGCAGATCGTCGCCCTAAACACAGCGGCGTCTTCTAGGTGCCTGAATTCAGGGTTGTGCTGCAGTTTTCTTTGTGTGTCTATGTGTATCTGTGTGTCTGTTTTTGCCTCTGGGTTTAGGGAGAGGTGGCATCACACTCATGTTCTCTAGGGGAAGCTCTGACTTGTCAGGGAAGGACTGTTTGTGTCGGGGAAGAAGATGTGAGCATTAACCATTCACTCATTGTTTCCACACCTGCCAGCAGAAAGGAGTCTGCATGAGGAGGCATCAGGGACTTTGGGAGACAACCAAAGCCTGAGTCTAGTGCCCATGAGGCCAAGGAAGTAGATATAAGAAGAAGAAATAAGAACTCTAGGAACTACAAAGAAGAAGAAATAAGAATGACAGAAAATGAGATGCAGAGGAAGAGGAAAGGAAAGAGAAGAATGAAACGAAATAGAAGCCAAGAGGAAGAGGAAGTAGAGTGACACTGGGATTCTCTCAGCCGGGGTCCTTCTCATTAAGCCAAAGCACTCACTTCTTCTGTGCCAGACCGGCCGCTCTTGCAAGATGACACACAGAGGCGACTCGGCCTGTCCTGTGTCACATCCACCACTTGGAAATTTCCTTTTGGTTCCAGCTGCCTCAAAAACCCAGGCACATGCAACCAATAATTGTTTCCCAATTGCTCTGCTGACCCAGGAATGGCTCCAGCCAGAGTCCTTTCCCACCTCTTTCCTTGCCTTCTACACACGCAGGTTTTCTGAGCAGCTCACGGGACTTGCAGTGGAGCTGGACTCTGAGGACTCCAAGTTGGTAAAACCCCATTAGAAGCTTCTAGACTGACCAGGGGTGCAGTCAGTGGCCGGGATGTGTTAGGCAGCTCTTCAAAATAAAGGTGAAGACCTCATGGCTGTAGACTTTCAAATTATAGATAAATTCAATGACTGAATATTTTAATGGAAAGTGACATAATTAGAAAAATCAGTAGATAAAGAATACATTTTGAAAAAATTATTTATGACTGATACATGGTAAAGGGGTAATATTTATAAAACCTTTTGTAAATTTATCATAGAAGGACAACTACCCAGTGGAAGCACAAATTAAAAAAAGAAAAGAAAAGAAACTTATAGAAAAGGAAACCCAAGCGATCAATTCACGTGTTAGCATACTTGACCTCACAAAGAATAAAACAAATGCAAGTTAAAACAACATCTCTGCAGTACCTGGGAATGAGAAATCAGATCCAGTTTAGGTGAACTGTTCTTTGTTTCGTTTTGTTTTTGAAAGCTCTTCTACAGGCCCTGTGGAACTGTGGAATTCTGGTCTGTTTGCTCCTGGTCAGGCTCTGGAGTAACGACTCCAGCCAGAGACCCTGACAAGGGCCATGGCGCTGCTGGGATGGGCTGGGAAACTGGCCTCGGTGTGCGATGGGGTTCTGCTGGGCTGCTCCTACCCCCAGAGTACTCAGGTCGACCTTACATCTGCCTCAGAGAAGAGCAACAATCTAGGTAGGGCTGGTGGCTCACTTTACCCCTCACCTGGCAGCTGCATTGCAGGGCCTCTCCCTGGAGCCAGGCACAGAGCCCCGAGTTGGAGCTGGCCGGGGAAAACCTGGCTGGGACAGTGTCCACGTGGGATGTGAACAAGGCCATCAGTGTGGTCTCACACCCCAGATCACCTTCTTTCCCACACCACAGCCTACCTGTCTGCAGCACAATGATCCGCTTTTCCAGACTTGCAACGCTGTGAGTTACCTTATTTGCCCTAGTTCGTGCTGCAAATTTCACAGGAAAGAGCCTCCTTGGTCTTTCCTGCCTGAGGCCTTTCTGCTTCCCCTGGACAGGGTCCAAAGTAAACACCTCGATCCTGTTGCAGGGTCTTGCAGGAGTGGTCCCTAAGTCCCTCTCTCTATCAACCCCACCTTGCAGCACTCTTGCCCTTGTGTAGTCTGCTCCTCTAGAATCTGGCCTTGTCTGTTTGACTCTCTCTCTCAACCTGTGGAACCGGTGAAAGTGACACTTTGTGAAGCTGCCTTACAAGGTTTTCAGTTTCCACCCGGCCCTCTTGGAATGCCTGAGACATCCATCCTCATCAGGCCCAGCCGTCACTCTTCAGAGCTACCACGGAAGGCATCTGGCTCCCACCTCACAGAGGCCCAGAGTACAACTACCATCACTGTCAGGCTCAGTGGACAGCTGACCATCCAGCCCAGCTGACCTCGCTCATGCCTGCAGACTCGGCCCCCACCAGACAGCAACATGATGGTTGCTGCCCCGGTAAGAGCCACCACAACCTCCAGGACCATGAAGAGGCATAACAGATACGTGTTTCAATATTGGTGAGTGTTGGGGTGTTGCGTTTATGTCATCAGACAACAAGAATAATCTTACTGAAGGCTGTGAGAAGTGGCCAAATCCACCCCAACTTTTCCCAAGATTCCTAACACTATCACCTTGAAGGATGAGTGGTCTAAATTTCGAAAGCCAACAGAAGACACTTGAGCCATTTGGTGCATTACAACATCAAACGGCGTACCGATGTGTCCACCGGAAGTAGACAGCTTCCTCTCACTGCTCCTCTCCAACACCAGCTTGGTAAGCTCCGTGCAACTAAGGTTCTGCTTCTACTTCTTGATACAGATCCTACACTTTTCTTATTGTTGTTGTTATTCAGTTGGAAGGGAGAGAAAGCCCACCTCAAAATGGAGCTTCAACAATAGAGGAAAATGCACAGAATCGCTTGATTCAAAACAGCAGACAGGTATTCTGGTTCAGGAAGAATTTGTGGACTTCAAAAGAAGCTACCACTTCCACTTCTTGTGGATCTGCTTCCTCGTCAGCTCTTTCTGCTGCCCTTCCAGTATGTCAGGCTTCCTTCTCTGCTTTTAGCAGTCGCAAGCTTCACTATGCAGAATAGTGATATCTAGATTTAAATCTTGGCCCAGCCACCTAAGAGCTGTGTGACCTTGAGCACGCTCGATTACTCTGGCTTTAATTTCCTCTTCTGTAGAATGGGGACAATAGTGGCCTCTATCCTGCAGGGTTGTTGAATTAAATGGGGAAATGTACGGAAAGCGCTTAGACCTGTGTCCATTCAAAAATAAGAGCTCTACAGCTGCCGGTGCTGTTTCCACTAAGGGCAGCAGTTGTGGGTAAAAAGAGTAACACTCTGTATATTCCAGCACAGCACAGACAAGGGACTCGCTACTCCAGCTCCCCCTGGGGGTCCTTGGCTCACATCCTGTGCCCTGAACACGTTACAGGGTCGCCCAGGAAAAGGTGTGCTGATTGGCTCAGGGTGTGAGAGCCCACATCTGGGGCCAAAATGGAGTCAGTGATACAAAGCTGGGAAATAGGGAGCTCTGTCAGGAAGAGGGACATGGGAAATGGGTCTGAGAAAGTGATCCCCACCACCCAGGAAGGAACATGCTCAGGGTTCAGGCCTCATTGCCCGACTTGGGAAGGCCACCTGCCTTCCCCCAAAGCCAAGCAAGACAAGACAAAGCACTGGTGATATAGCTCAGTGGTTATAGGGCTTGCCTAGCAAGCACAAGGCCCTGAGTTCAATCCCCGGCACAAAAAAAAAAAAAAAAAAAAAGACAGGACAAAGCTTCGCCAATACAGTTTGGGACGAGAAAGGTGGCCATGCTCTGCTGAGCATCCATCTGTTCTCAGCAAAGACGGGCCATCAGCAGGCAGGAGGGACGCCCCTCTTAGCTGACTTCTCCCAACGCCAGAACGCTCTCCCAACCTTGTGTTGACAGGGAGACTGCACGTGGCTGGGACTGCACACCGCTCTGCATAGACCCTTCTTTCTGAGGTAGAAAAGATAGCGTCTATGCACTAAATTCTCCAAGAGCCAGACCTCAAGTCTGCCCAGCTCCTGGTTGTCATTCTGATTGTGGGTCCAGGTGGATTTGTACTTTCCCAAGCAACCCAGTTCACAAAATCTGTAGCCCATAAATCCCTTGCCTACAGGATGAGGGGGAAACGCCGCATTACAAATGACACATGTTGTTTCCTTGGTCTCAATAAAATATCTGACTCTCTTCTACATAATTAATTGTTAATTGAAAGCATGATGAATTATAGTTGCCTGTAATTAATTTGCTAAGAGTCTTTGGTGAAATATGACTGTGAGTCTTTCTCCAGACTTATTTTGCTGTAGACAGCACAGACGGAGTTGGATCCCACACCAGTTCCCCCATGGCCTGCAGTGCGTTGAACGCTACTGATTGGGAGGGACGGGGGAAGGCGTGGATGGCAGCATAATGAGAGGATGGCCTGCGTGGGGTCGACACTGCATGGGGCCAGTATCCAGCGTCTGTGTGATCCATCTCTCCCTGCACAAGGTAAGTGGCTCCTCAATTCTGCAGAAGGAAGCCCTCCATGCAGGCAGCCCACACAGGCCCTGGGAAGGAGTAGAGAATCCAGTTCAGGTCCCAAGCAGGCTTCTCAGAGGTAGAGAAAGAGGTGGTCTGTGAGGGCAGGATATGTCCGATGCTTTGTAGATATGGAGTTGGAGTGGAGAGTGGATCACCCACCTGTTCATGAATTATCAGAAAGAGCTCTCTTTTGGTGGCGACTGCAAAGACTAAAACCCTGAATGTCCTGTGAGTTTATTTTATAACATCTCTGTCACCAAGGTCCCCCAGAGGAATGATTGTACTCTTAGGATGGACACTGTAGACAGATAACTGCTCATCTCTGGCCAAACAACCTGTAGTGACAAGGACCCACTGCCTCCTCCAGTAGCCTCTGTTACGGTCACAATTTCCAAACAGGAACTGTGCCAAGAAGCAAGGAGAACTGATTTGCACCACATTTTATCAATAACGTGTAATTAAAATTTTCTTTGATTTTTCAAATTATTGATATCTTTCTTTCTCCCTTTGTGGCTTGCATGTTGACTGTATTTATAGTTCAGGTTTCTCATATGGTCAGTTCCATTCAGGAGCCGCTTTCTCCCTGTACTTACCCTCCCATCTCGCACTCTCTTCCTCTCTGTCCTGAGGCCCCTTCCAGTCCCTGCACCCATCTCCATCACCCATGTTCCTCCTCACCAGCGCCAGCCCTCTGCTTTCACTGCCCCACATCTTCCTCCCCACCCTCCTGTCTTTTGCATCTTCACATCCCCACAGCCCTTTTCCCCTCTTCACTTCCACCCTCCCTGCCTGGACAGCCTTCCCCAACCCTGCATCCTCTTCCCATCCTTATGGTGCCCCCTGCGCCCTCACATTCCTCCGCATCCTCTTAATTACTTCTTCCTCCTGACTTCTGATCCCTGGAAGAATCATGCCCACCTTGATTCCATTTCCTCACCTCACCTGGAGTGATTTCATCTCTGTCTTAGCAGACATAGAGCCTCGATGCTCCTATTCAACGCAGACTCTCCTCTGTCTAAATATCTGAGATTAGGAGACAGCTCTCATCTCTCCCACCAATGGGCCCAAGCAAGGTGACAGACAGCATCTCTACTTTTGAGGGAGTAACATGTAGCATCTAAGCACAGAGGAAAAGGCCCGGATGCTGCTTGCTCTTTCGAGTCCCATCTCTCCAGCCGACCCCAGGAGGCAGATGAAGAGGCCAGTCCTTGGTTGATATCATGATGGCCCTAGAACTTCACTGGATGGGGACACTCACCCAGGTGACACTTACTAGTGAGGAATAACCTAAGGGATCTCAGTTGTGTCTTATTTGGAGAGGAACCCATTATACCCTTACCAGCTTCCTAGGCAGAGAAGCATTTTAATCATCAATAATTATCATTCATATAAACCATGAGAATTATGATATTCGCACCATGCAAAGAAGCACAGAGAGGAATATAAGCAGAAAGCACCACAGCCATGTGGTTTGGGAAAAGAGGAGATGATAAACAGGCTTTAAGCATTCTGGTTCAAAATGATGGTTGGCAGCAGCTCCCAGCGCGGCAGCCTCTCTCAACCTCTCTCTAAAACACAGATAAAACACAGAAAAACAAGAAAATACCGCATGGCAAATGAAGCCATACAGACCTGCTAGACGCTGAGAATAAAGGATCCTAATTTCAATGTAGATGAAGCTGACTTGAGAAAATCCTGCTAAGGCTTCCATCAAAGGGAAACTCTACTTTCAAACAGAAACCACCTTTAAAAACGTAGGGGAGAAAAATGAATGCCTTCTCCACCATTTGTAGCTTGATTCAGGGACCTGAATACAATCAGAAAACTGGGAAACAATCCAACTCTTTCCACAGAAAATGGTGCCCTATAAAATAGGCTGAACACTGATCCAATATTCCTTCACCCAGACAGGTATTTTTAACACAAACTATGCAAAGTCCAAGAAAATGCTGAAGCAAAATTGTGGAAACCAGCATTGCTGGTGTGCTCTGGGAAGTTCAGTGTCCATAAATGAGTGGTGTAAAAAAAGGCGAAGATCCGATGGGTAGTAGCAAAGTCCAATTGCCAAAATTGCAGATTTTATTATAACATTGTATAGAATCCTGGGAGTTCATTAAGTAGAAAAAAGCAATACCAGGCAAAAAGATGGGTATGAGCAGCCCAGCCGCATTCTTCAGCCGCAGTCCCAGGCTGGAGAAAGGGATTTAGGGATCCACTCGCCACTTGACTGCAGCCCATTTGACCAACACGCTTGACCAGCCAGGATACCCCTTCACTCTCCAGAGCTGCCTACTACTAATGTTACTGGAGCGCTGCTCTGAAGCTGATGAATTTGACAAAAATGTCATGATTCCCCACTGAGAAGATGTCACCAACTTCTCTCAGACTCTGTTCCTGAGAATGTAACGCTCGTGACCTGTGATATCCATCCCTCTTAGTGTGAAATACACCTCCAGCATATGTGTCTCTTTACCCCACACGTGGTGGAATTTGTCTCTGCCCCGTTAAAGCCAGACAGGGTTGTTGGGCAGACCAGGCAGAATGCCCTGGTTGCCATCTCAAAGACTGTCTCTTACCATGTAAAACACCGAGGAGAAAAAGCGTGAGCACAGAAATGCTCCCACTTAGTCCAGGCTTGGTGGCTGAAAGGAGAGGTGTCTAGTCTCTTCCAACATTCTATCTTCTCTGGTCACCACTGCAAAAGAACTTGTGCTAATCTCCAGAGGCAATGAGGAAGGAGGATTAAACTAAATTGAAATAAGGCTCGTTAAAACGTCTGTAACACTGCCCCGGCAGGGTGGCCAGCCCTGGGGAAACTTGAGTCTTGATACAAAAACCCAGTTCTCGCCAAACCAGGGGGCAGAGGATCACTCTTAACAACCAGAAAGGAGGAACGGTGTCATCGGAGGTAGCTCGGTAGAAGGCTGGAGAGAGAAGGGGGAGCCTGCCTTGGCGCCTGCATTCTGTGTTGGATCTGAGGCAAGGGGTGACCAAGGAAACAGATGAGGAAAAATGGGAGGGCCCCCCTGCGAGCCCTCCTTCTGGGACTAGATTTACCTTCTGAGTTAAACATTAACCCGGGACCAGGATGACTGAGTACAAACATGATGGGAAAAGGTAATGGCCCACCAGAGATTACACACGGTAAGTGCCTATGCATGTAGCCGGTGGTCTTCCGCAGGCTTTGGCCATCCCTAATTTTAATCACCACGTCACTGTGCAGATTTAACCCCCAGGCCTTGGAGGCCACGACTGCTCCACTAGGGGCCATTAAAAGTCCCAAACCCCACTGCCCAGCAGAGGGGCTGAGTCAAGACACTCATCTGCAGAGTCAAACCTCAGATCAAATCCGCAGTCCTGCCCCAAACTCTAAATTTTAAAACCCTCCACGCCAAGCCTTCTCTGGCCATGGGCTCTTCTCACTTGCCTGCTCCCCCTGCAGAGTGAGTCTCGTCTCATCTTTTCTTTTTCAAATAAATCAGCGATCCTGCTGTAGCTCTTGGGCAGCCTGCTCAATTCTTTGGGCCATCAGGAACCTGGGGAAGAGCCCAGTGGAGAAATCACATGGGCAGCAGCAGGAAGGAGGAGCCTCAGACACTGGGGACACAGCTTGGCTCCCAAGCGGGATGGCTTCTGGCTCTGGGGAAGCCAAGCAGGACCCCCGAAGGGAGAGAAGCAGGAAATCGGGGGCTGTCTTACCAAGGGCCTCACTTCCCATAAAGGCAGGCACGCAGGACACCAACAGCAGTGAGAAGGGGCTTCTTTTTTCTGGAACTGGATGAGATGACCTCCAGGTCCCAGGTCCCTTGGAACTCGAAGTCACTTTTGATCTTGAGGCCAGAACTGCAAAGCTCAGTCTCCACCTCACTAGACACATAAGACAGCAGGGGTGCCAGGAACACAGAAGGGTCAGACTAGAGATGGCCACACCTCAGACCCCAGCCTCAGCCATAGTGCCTCCAGCTACTGTCTCTCAGGGTGCTCTGACTTGGTCAGCATGGAGAAACACTCTTCTAGGCTTCCCCTGTCCCAGCCACCTCTTTGATCCTCTGTCCCTCGTCATACCAGCTGCTTCTGGGCAGCTTCCATGGAACAAAATGCCCTTAAGAGTAAAATTTTGGAGTTTGGATTCTAAGAGCTGCTTAACCTATAGTCCTATATTATTTTCTCGCATCATTAGTCCATGATATGAGCTCACATATTGCTCCATGTTATTAAGAATCCTTGGTGCACACAATCTGTTTCATTTTTCTGTGACTTGATGAACTCAGCTGAAAAGCACAACCTGAATCGGAGGGAAAAAGAAAAAAAATATTCTCCTGGTTTTGCCTTAGTTATCTTGGGAAAGCAACTAAATTCACAGCCACTAGAAACCTGAGAAAGGAAAGAAACTCGGGCAACTTGAGTGAATTGGCGATATGACAAAATTAATTAAGGCTGTGTAGGTTGTAATTTACCAATCTGTCAAAAATTCCTTAAAGAATAATTTAAACTGTAGTTAGCCAGAACTGTAACTAGGTACTAGAAAGTCTATTTCTATTTTTTTTTTCTCCTGGCTTTTAGGTATCTTAATTTATTACATGCGACAGCTTGTTTGGTAGGCTTTTCCCAGGGATATTTAAGTTTTGTGTAGTGAGATCAGTAAACCTCAGAGACCAGTTTTCTCTCCTTGTTTATCCAGGTCTGTCTAGAGGCGTGGTCAAAAGAATCGGGGCCCTTCTCCTGAAAGATATCCATGTTCTAACCTGGGAGTCTGCCCCCTACATAGTCAAGGACTGTGTAGAGGTGATCAGGGTGAGGGCCTTGAGATGATCCTGGATCTCTTGCGTGGCCAGACCCAAGTTCAGGAGTCCTTAGAAGTGGAAGACAAAGGAAGAGGAGCTGTCTGAAGGTTACAGTGGAGGGCCGCCACCTTTAGATCTGGACTGAGACCTCAGAGGCCAAGAGCTGCCGATCGCTCACAGCCAGCAAGAAAATGGGGACCCAAGTCTTCAGGCAGCAAGGAACTGGATTCTGCCCACAGCTGGTGAACAGAGAAAGGAACACCGCCCTGCGGACACCTTTGCTTTGACCAGTTGACACCTGTGTCCGACTTCCCCTGACAGAATTGTATACTCAATTTATGTTGCATAAGCAGTTAAATCTGTGACAATTTGTCACAGCAAAAATAAAAAACTAATACAAGAGGACAGGCTAAGGTGGTTTGCAAATTTACACAAACCCTGAGCAGAATGCCGACAACTGAGACATCACAGTTAATGTTGAGGTCTGCATTTCTCTCCCCCGCCTCCTCCACATTAACCCTGAAGGATGCAGAAGGTCTGCACTGATTGAAAAAGTAATAAAAGAAGATTCTGAGGTTCTTATCAAAGCCAAGGCAAGGATGTCAGCATCAGCTAATAATGGTAATGGGGAGGTAAAATGTCTCTTTTCCCTTCAGTTGTATTTCTCTTCCCTGAAGCATACAGGCATCTGCAAGGACAGGATCCTGCCTTGGTCAGCCCCTACATCCCTGTGGGACCCATGTGAGTCTCCTCAGAATTTGGAGCAAATATCTTAAAAGGGTATCCTTGAAATTGTTTGTTTTTTAATTAACGTATTTTTTCTACAAAAATCCAGGTGTTACACAAGGTGCCTTATGTATCTCGTCTTAGTGTCTCAGCAATGAGAAAAGCGACTAACACAGATTTCTTAGTCTGCATAACAGTACTAGAAAGTGGGGATTCTTACGTTCATTTTACCATAAAAGAACCAAGGCTCCTGGAAACCCAGGAATTTTCCAAAGGCCACGGCGAGAGTAAGACCTCCCTGATTCCAAAGTGGCCCAGGGTGAAAGTGATGGTGTCTTCATCTTTTAAAAAACAATCCAACAAATTCTCCCCAACAGGCATCTGAAAATCTTTAACGGACATGCACAAAACACCTTATGGGTGAGTGTGTTTACCTGCCTAATCAGACAGTGCCCCATCTGATTCGCTACTGCTAAGTGAACAACACTATTTAGTGGCAACTACTGCAGGCTGAGCAGGTATCTGTGTCTCACTTGTTCCTCATCCGCACAATTATTAGATTCTGTAGGTTACCTCTCCATTTTCCAAAGGAGAAAGCAAAAATGCAGGAAGGTTAAGGCACTTTCCCAAAGCTAAAGTTCTGATCCTTGCCAGTCTGATCCAGAATGCCATGTGATGAGGCCCCCGTGAATCTGTGGAGTGTAAACTTCCTCCCTGGAACCTGTTGAGACTAGAACTACCAACAGTTTAAACTGTGGTGGCCTACATCTCCCACGATGACCACACCAAAAGCCATCCTGTGAGGGCTTACTTGGAAAGACCAAGGCAATCAGGATTCTTTAACATTTGACCTTCCAAAAGACACGAGGGAGGAAAGTTGTGCCCCTGAAATGTGTTTGGAGAGCTGTGGAGAGAAAAGCAAGTGGACTGATCCATTAGGTAATTAGAGGAGTCATCGTGTGGATCAACCTTAATTGATGGACGCTCCTGACTGAGTTGCTGCAAACTTTAACACTGTGATCCAAGCTTTCCCAATACATACTGCAGGTGTTGTATAATTTCTTTGAATACAAGGAAAATATTATGTGATTGCATAAAACATGTAACATTCTGTTTCCAGAACCAAAAGTTCTCCTTGCCAACTACTAAGATCGTGCTAATTGATACACTGTGGTTTTTGGCCAGCCGGTGTCTGATTTCCATAATGTCAGTTGGTGGTTGAGTACATTTTATTTTTTTATGGTTTGCTTTCACTGTTCACTCTGGGTGTAAAGCCAATTCATCCACCAGAGCGTTCAGCATGAATTGTTGGATACCAAGCTGTGGCATTTCGGCTGCTGTGTGGATTTCAGAGAAGGAGGCCAATTATTTCATATTAATTTTGCTGCATTTTCCTGTTACTTTTTTTAAATATAAAAACAATCTGTAGGAATACAGCTGTATTCAACTTGTGAGAAAAAAACCTAAGCAACAAAGCTTTAGTAGAGGAGTACAGGAGGAGGCTGCCATATAAACAAAACAAGGGAGCCCTTTGGAAAGCCAAGTAGCATGCTCAGTGGTCAGCTACTACCAGAGGCAACAGGTCACTTATGATGCTAGACATTGGACATTCTCATGGCTGATTTATCTGCTCACCTAAAGATGAGCTATAGTGTTAATCTAATCCCAGAGGCCATTATCTATGGTCAAGGATTAACTAGATCTGGTGGTGTTAGAAGTGTGGGCATTGTCTTTCAAGTTGCCAAAATTGGGTACTCAAATTATTCTTTCTTGAAGTACGTGGGATAATCAAACAATTAATCACTGGGCTAACATTTTAAAAATGTTATCCTAAATATAAAATGTATAGAATTAATAAAAGTTCTGGTCTTCTCAAAAAAACTGATGCTCATTCCCAAGGCAATCAGCATGATGACGTAAGCTCTAGGTGTGCAAATATGTCCATACTATCAGCATGCTTTGGAGGGAAAGTCATATTCAACAAAAGTGACATTTTGGGTTGCACTGAGTACAATTTAAATTGTGTTCTTTTTTTGTATGATGACCTTGGCTTGTCCTAACAGATTAGAAAATAAATCTTCATTATATCTCCTGAAGACTAGACACCCATCTGTCAGTTCATTACAGTGGTTGTCGGTAAGGATGATTTAACAAAAAGTCATTCTTGGCTTGAGGGAACCCCCGAACTGTAGAGAAACAGAATAGACTGCATCTTGGAAAACGTGGAAATTGGAACGCACTCAGACCCCCACTAGAGAGGAAACCAACCTGGAAGGGTCTCCATATGGTGAGGATGACAGTACGCAGACAGCAGATGCTGGAGAAGAGTAGAAAGCTGCCAGGCATGGAGGTTCAGTAGCCAGGGATATACTGTGGCATCCAGAGGAGTGTTGACCACAATTATCAATAAATATACAGCAAACGAGAAAAGGCGGGCTATCCTCAGTGTTGGGAAACAATGGCCAGAATTGGAGACAGAGTTTTGCAGCTCTGTCCTTTCTCAGAACTCACGTTATTGAGGACAGGTAGGGATCACGTTTGGGGTCTTTTGGACCCCAAATCAGAACAAACCATGAATAGACAGATATTGGTTTTACCTCCTCAGGACTCAGTCCCTGTTTTTCTGATGGTAGCACCAGCCTTTCATTTTGCAAACTCACTCTTCCTGTCTTGCCTTTTAAGGTATTGGCCGGGGTGATCACAAGTCAGGATGGGCATAGGACATCAATTCATATACTCAGGACACTAAAGTTCTCTGGACAAAGTTGGTGCAGAGGTGTGTGATAAACAATGAACAGGCCATGTCAGTGGGAAAGCCCTAAGTAGATAAAATAGTAACTCCCAGAGTCTTCCAGGAAAGGGATTTGGCTGATTGAGCGCTGGTAGAACAAAAATTTCAAGGTCCAGTTTTTATATCCAGATCATTGTCGGCTGAGTAACATAATCACTACTTTGGATCATGGTAGTTTTTTCCCGGAGGTTGAAGAGGAAGGGTAAGTAAGAGCCACATGGTCCCCTGACCGAGTAAATATTTCCTTATATAGGTTGCTAGAATGCTGGGCTTGCCTCTGACCCAAACAAGAAAAGCAATGGGGAACCCCATCCTTTTATCTTTATGGATGATTCTGCACTGTTTACTTGATAGTTGGAGGTAATACACAGTGAAGCACACTTGAACTGAGTTCAAGTTGATATTGCCAGTCCTTGAACCCAAGTGTTATTTAGTGCCTGAACCTTGCTCTATCTGTCACCTGACATATCAGGGCCAATCAGAGCTGACTCCAGGATATAAGGTGCAATAACTGAAAGGGAGAGGAAGAATCCCTATTTCTGGTTTTGTTTTTTGTTTTTGTTTTTGTTTTTGTTTGTGTGTGTGTGTGTGTGATACAATGAAACTCTTATAGTAAATCTTGCCACCCTATAAACAGACTCTGCCTAAGAATGGAAAAGGGGAAGAGAGAAGCAGAATGAGAAACACAGAGGCTGTTCTGATTGCATTATTTAATTCTACACCTATCTATTTTGGGACTCTTTATCCACAGGCCTAAAAAATTGTGTTTTGCTTAAATTAATCTGGAATCAATTTCTTCTCTCCCAACCCAAAACAGTCTGAATTTATTGGGGTTTGTGGAAAATATCGGGGGGGGAGTTCTTGCAGATTCTAAGGATTAATATCCCACCTGTCTTAGTTATTTACCCACTGTTTCTCAGCTCCATGAGCTCTGTGCTTCTAGAACTGTGAGTTTACAAACCACACTTCCCAGCATCCTTTGCCAGCCAGCTTCCTGTTTGTTTTGGCCAAAGGAGGGACTGGCAGGAGATGTTGAGAAGGTAGGTAAAGGAAGAAGGGCTCTTTCTTGCTTCCAGCTCTGGCAACTGGAGCAGATAGGTCCAACCTGCAGCCACACTGACATTTCCAGCTCCACCCCCCAGAGGTGGCACTGGCAGCTCCACCCCCTGCCGGCCCCTGCTTGGAGCACTGGCACCTGGTGCCCACCACAAGGAGCAGCGAGGCAAGAAGAGCTCTGGAGTCCCCTCCTCTAGGCCACCACTGCAGCTCTGTTTCATATCCATATTACTAGACTCATGAGATAAACGAGTTCTTTTTATTAAGCCAACAAATACCAGGGGAATGAGAGGCATGTTACACAATATTATTGTGGTAATAAATCATTATTATCACCTACATAACTAATTGAAGTCCCCTCTATAAAATGTAGTTTTCTATTTTTCCCTATGTTATTCAGTATACCAATTGTCCCTGCCAGAAGCAGTATAGTGGAAATTTGACAACTTGGTGGTCTCATTGAGGTCATGAGTGTTAGTAGGTATGTGGTCCTCCCAGAAGCACTGGCTATTTACTGGCCTGGTGATGACTGTCGGGGTGACGAGCCCTCCATCTGCTAAATTCCCTGGGGACACTCCCCATGAATGACACACAGTAGTTTCCAAGCGAAGGCATACTTACCCCTGATGGTGGCCTTATCTACCCCACCCTCGCCCCAAGGAGCTAGAAATACCTTGTGCTGATGTGCCTTCTGAATGTGGGGCAAAATTCATACAGCATGTGGCTATTGCTCTCATGCAGGTTCCAGCCCTACCCACTGTCCTGATTATCTACTGCTGCACAATAGCCCACCCTAAAGGGTAGTGACATAAAGCAATAACTGTTTTACTGTTCTTTCAGGCTTCATGGGTCAGAAATTTGGATCAGGCATGACTTGTCTCTGTTCCACAAAGTCTGGGATCCTAGCTGGAAACACTAGGATGAGTGGGGTGGATTGAAATAGAGGGGCTGGTCTCTTCTGGAAACTTCTTCACTTATGCATCTAAAAGTTTGACTCAGAGTCCCTGCCTGGGACCTTGCCACCATAACACCTAAGGGTAATTATATTTAGGGCCTGGTGGATTTGGGCTCCAAGGGAGAGTATTCCAAAAGAAATAAGGCAGAAGCTGCATAGCTTCATGACCCAGCCTGAGAAGTCCCACAGCATCCCTTCTCTATATTGGCTTGGTTGAGGTCATCACAAACCCATCTAGATACAAGAGAGATGGGACTTACACCCACCTCTGGGAATATTGACACAGAACTAGCTGCCCTGTTTCAAAACCACAGCTCTCGTGGTGCATGTAATGGTGTGCAAATAAAGTGAGCCTCCCTTGCTTAAAATCATATTTGTATTGTATCATTGATACCATGAATCTTCTGTCATACCTGTAGCTCCAGAAATCTGAATAACATAAGGACTGTTTGGTTTTTGTGTTTCTAGGGAGTTTAATTGATCATGTGGTACCCACTGGACATCCTGCTATAGGACCAAAAATCCAAAGCCTTGTTGTGAAACTACATTTTCATAAATGTTTGCAATAGTCAAGCTCCTTTTGCACATTCTACTGTATTTCAAATATCTTCCTAGGTCGGTTGTTCACACCCTTTATGATATGAAGCAGGTTCATCCCCAAGCGAAATGGATGAAACAAGCTCGCAAAACAGCAATCCCCACCACTGACAGAGACACGCTGATTCTTAGGGGGTCTTGTGAAGTGATCATGACCAACGGTGAAAGGTGGGGGTCTCTTGTAACCTATAGAAGTCACCCATAAGTTTTAGGAAAAAAAAAATCTGTGCATGAATTCCTGATGCATCTGTGTCCTCCTGCCAAAGATGCAGCTTGGATCCCCACGTGCCCCTCGCCACATCCAGCAGCCACACTTTGGAGGATTAAATGAGTGGAAAATTCACGTAAGACCCACATATTAAATAGACATGGGAAAGCATCCTGGCACTAACTAGTTATTCCTGTATTATAAGTAGAAACTGTAAGCTCATTCTAAAACAAAAGAGACTGTGAATTTATTACCAGGTGGCCCCATACGTGGATAACAGAATAGGGCCTGGTCACGGGCTCTCCAGAGGGGCGAAAGAGCTGAGCACAAAGACTAAAGCAGTCTGGAATATCTGCTGACTTCCCAACTGTCCCTATTAACATATGCTCATAATGCGATTACCGATCCCAAGCCTAATTCACTGTCCCTTCTGTGAGACTTTCTGGCATGGTCTGTAGGAAATTGTGATTACTTTGTGATCTTGCCTTTTCCCTCAAAATCCAGTTATTTTCAGACCACACTCAGGACCATTGTCTAGATACTTTGACCAAATATTAAATATCCTCAAGAACTTTGACCCCATCTACCAAAGTCTCTAAGAACACATTCCACGGGTCTTATCTGAGCCTGCTATTCGTTACTCTTCTTGATTTGTTGCAACAAATTTTCTCAGTGATGCTCTTTAACTCCTACCTCCCCTCATCTCTGTCCTTGGACCTACTTACTCCATATGATACTTGGAGGTTATTGACCTACCAGCATCGGGTTGAGAATAGCCAGAGTCCAGTGGATTTCAGTCGCCGATGCTGAGGAGGAGTTTGAAGGTTTGTTTGCAGGGTCAGACCTGATAGAGAAGGAAACAACAGAAAAAATAAAACATAACAGCTCTCTTCTAGGGTAATGTTTTGTTTATTATGTTTTTTCTCCAAGGAGTACAAATACCTTGCCCCAAAGAACACACTGCTGTTTCTGCTAAATTGCCAGAAATACTCCCCACAAAACCCAGAAAGCAAAGTCTCTATTTGTTTCTACGGAAACCTCAGCTTGACGTGAGGTACCTCAGACTGCAGCAATCTACAGGCACTAACAAGACCTGACCCAGAATTCAGGACGGAGTGAGGGAAAGAGACAGGTCTTTTACAACTACAGAGAGAAGTTAGAAGTGGAACTTTTGGTACCTAAGTCCTGGAAAGCCACTGTGCCTGGCGCATGGTGAGGATGGAGTTCCTGGTAACGGAATGAATCATTTCTCTTCCCTACCACATTGTTTATACTCCCATTGTGTCTTCCAAAGCATTCACCTTTCTTTGTTAGATTCCTGGTTCCTCCCTTAGTCCTCCCAGGAGAGTCCATCTTCTGGCCCTGCTCGGGCCACCCCTGCCCTCAGCAGAACTAACAAGGAGCTAGAGACCTGCAGACCTCCAGAGATAGTGTCTACAGAGTCGGCAGAGCACAGCCTGCCCCCCCTGCTCCAAGGTGTGGCAACTCTCCGTGCAGAGTCCTCTCCGTCTTTGTTCTCTATAGCTCCTGCTCCATCTTCCTGAGACAGCCACCTGTCTCCAAGCTCCTTGCTGCCCTCCATTGCCAGAGATGGTCCTCACCGTTCTCCTCTGCCCAGGACCCCCCGCTCTGGGATCC
Source organism: Hystrix cristata (assembly GCA_004026905.1). Lineage (NCBI taxonomy): Eukaryota > Metazoa > Chordata > Mammalia > Rodentia > Hystricidae > Hystrix > Hystrix cristata. The sequence goes on along the minus strand of PVJO010007375.1, from coordinate 26,217 downwards.
CACACCGAGGGCAGCATTGCTCCTCGCCACCTAGGCAGATGCAGCTGCCTGCCCCGAACCAGCCTCATGCTGACAACAAGTGTCCATTCTCTTCACTCTCTCCAGGGAACTCGTCCCAGCCCAATCTAAGCTGCTTTCCCTCCTCACTTCCCTCTAGCTACTGCTATTACTGCACATCTAGACTAAATTCACGCATCCTGCCTCACTGACTAATTCTTCGTCTTTGCACTCTGTGAAAGAGCTGTCGATACAGGAAAGAGGCATTGGGGTTCACCTACAATGAGGAGCGCATATTTCTCGAAGAAACACAAAGCCGACAGAATGTGGGGGGCAAAGGTTCTGTTTGAAAGCTCTTAAGAGCTAAAGGACATCTCAGAGTGGAATTTGACTCTGCCGGGTGGTGACCACAGCTGGAAAGAGATTTTGATGCAAAAATGGAATACCAGACTCTCTCTTTATTGTGAAGTTCTCAATAGAGCAAAATGAGCTTCTCTTAGGTTTAAAACAGTGGATCTCAAACCTTAATGTATACCAGGTTTAACTGAAGGCTTGTTAAAATAGGGCTTCAGGTTCCGCCCTCAAAGGTTCTGATTCAATAGATGTTGAGTGAAGGGTGAGTTCACACTTCTAGCCAGTTCCCGAGTTATGCTGGTACTGCCCATAAGGGACAGGATTTGAAAAACCACGGTATAGGAGCTTGGCTTTTGAAGAAAAGAGTCTTGCTCTTTAGAAAAAAAAGAGAACTTGTAGGTTAGTAGAAAATGATGTACAGTTATCTAGGAAAGAGACCAGAGTGTCTTCAAACTCCTCTGGGTGAGAAAGAAAAAAGCCTAGCAGAAGAGGCACATGTATGTGGTCTGGTCACCATGGCAATGGGCTTTGATGCTCAGGGAAATGTTATAGCGAGAACAAGCCTGGTGATTTTCCAAGAACAGAAAGGAAGCCTTTTCAGCTGGGTCCCATGGCCTAGGGGCTGGCGGACTGAAATGCATAAAGCTGTGGAAGTAGAGGTACAGTGGAGTCAAAATTAACCGGCAAAAATGTAGGCACCCCCCTCTATTGCCCATTCTCAACATATCAGAAGCTCAAATTGCTCTCATGTGTGATTGATTATTTGCAAGATGACATGAGATTAGCCCACGTTAGTCGGGTGCATTTCCACCAACCATCTGGGTCCCGAGCCAGACGCTATAGACACAGCTGAAAGCAGCTGGCACCTGCCCTCAAGCTGTGGGCTGTCTGGTTACTTGGATACGGGTGATCCTCTCACCCCGGGACTCAGGGTGGCGAGGACAGATCCACGGTTAGAACGTGGGCTGCAGCACACTGGGAAAAGAAGTATACATCCTGACTCTCCTGCTCGCTGGCTGTGTGTTCTCAATGATTTGACTGATGTCATCAAATTGCAATTTCCCCTTTAAAATAAGGACAGTAACTCCTCCCTAACTGGCCATTAAAGAATCGATGAGTAAATGCCTGTGCAGCACTGAACACCCAGACCGACACAAAGCAAGACAATGAGAAGCTTTTCAATCTTGACTCCTGCCCTCTAGGCTGCCTACCCAAGCCTAAAACAGGAAGGGTGGCAGCCACAGGTCCAAGTCCCACCTTGCTGTGCCCTAAACTCTTCATTGAATGGAATATTAAAGGGCCTAAGGGTGGTACTCTCAAGTCTGCAGGGCAGCTGCCACCATTCTAAGTCTACAGCTGGTGACAGCTTTGAGACCTGGTCCTTGTTTCTTGCTTGCCCAGCTGGGTCTCTGTCTTATCTTTCTTTCCTCCTTGTGTCCTAGATCACGTCTCAGTTTTCTGCTCAGTCGCCCACATCCTACGGAGTTACAGACACGCCTTGCTCCGTCTCTTTTCCTTCAGTTTTAGATGAGTCTTGCTTTTATGGTTCCAGATGAGTTCAGATTTACTCACTGCACATGTGACCTTCTGTCTGCCTCTTGCCCTAATTGAACATTTCCCCAGATCCTGGGAACCATTTGTTCTATCTAAACCTCGGAATAAAATAAGACCAGAGAGTGCTCTTGGTTCTGCATTAGATGAAGGACAAATATTCAGGTGTTGGGGCACACGAATGAGCTCTAGGTAGACCAGAGACCTTTGCTAGAATTACATGACTTCCTTTGTGTGTTGGCCCCAAGCCCCATGGTTGGTCCAAGGTTACCTTGAAGCTGAAAATTTGCACTATTTTGTACAGCATGTTTTAAGTTTTGGTCGTGAACTTTGACAATATCATGAATCTGAACAGTGCCACAATATATATTTCCCCAGAATGTACCCCTAATAAGAAAGATTTGGTCTGATTGAAATCAGCTTCCTAGAGAAGCAGCAAGGGCCAACCTATCTGGACACGAGGGCTTAGTGTAAATCTTCCACACAGAACTCTAGGTTTAGGCCCTTCCACAGAGAGTGGAACTAGATACAAATGGTCTTTTCAGAAGGGTACTGGGGATCGAACTCAGAGCCTTGTGCTTGCTAGGCAAACGCTCTACCCCTGAGCTAAATCCCCATCCCAAAAATAGGATTTCTTTTTCTCTTTCAGATGATTCTGTAGCGAGCCCTACCAGCTGCGTGGATATTTGAATCCTGAGAACCAAGGGTCAAAGCTGACAGACCATCAGCAGGCTGTTACAGTCCGGATGAAAGGTGATGATGGTTAAGTCCAAAATGACATTAACAAAGGTAAGAAAAATGCCATTCCTCTGATGATACAGCCAGAAGAATGTGTTGATAAACTGGATTTATTAGGACAGGGGCGATCCAAAGAGGAAGCCAAAGATTTTGGCATGAAAATACTGAAGAATGCAATTGCTTTGTATCTGAGTGAAAGAGTTTAGGAGAGAAGAAATGCAAAGGAATTGGAAGTTTAGTTTTGGAAATAGAGAGTGATATGTTAAGTATCCAAACAGAGATTTGCAGCAAGTGGCTTGATCAACCTTCAAACCTGGAGTTCAGAAAACGGGTCAGGATGGGAGACAAAATATCTAAATTTTCAGATGGCAGATGGTGTTTTAAACTGTGGGCGTGGATGAGATGACTAATACAAGAGTTCTGACAAGTAAAAAGAGATTCAGTGACGGCACTGAGATTCTCCAACATTAGAGTCTGAAAAGATAGAATCTTGATGTTCCCAAGTTAGTACAAGAGGCTGGGGATCAAGAATGGGGTTGGTCATGGTACTCCAGGAATCACGGTGTGGACACCCCTTTACACAATCAGAAAGGGAACTACCGCTGACATAGAGGGCCAGATGGCAGACAAGAATGTTGTTCTGAGGTTCCAAATACACAACAAGTCATGTTTTAATAATCATTAATAGTAATAATGAAAGAATAGAATCCTGAAGGTTGGAAACAGGATTCTCAAGCTCGTTGTTCTCAAGACTCCGTTACATTTTTCCCTTGGAGTGCTCTACCAGAGAAGTACATCCCCAAGTCTTTTTTTTTTTTTTAAAGACAGACTGTCAATAAGTTGTCCATGTTGGCCTCAAACTCATGATCCTCCTGCCTCAGCCTCCCTGGTTATTGGGATTATAGGCACCTAACACTACATCTGGCTCTGCTGAACTCTTAAAAATTATTGAGGTTTGATTAGAAGGGTTACATATAACAATATTTCACATACTGGAGATTAAAACTGAAAAAAAAGAAAGACAAGCATTCACATCATTGTCCATCAGAGCAAATGGTATCATCACTCATCTCATAGCCTCTAGAAAATCCCACTGGACACCCCAAGAGGATGAAAGTGGGAAAGGAAAATGGTATCTTAGCATTATTCTCAAAGTTTGAAAATGTTTTTGATCTGGAAGATTCCATAAAATGGGCTACCAGTGTCTTAGTTACTTCCCTTGTCACTGGAACAAAATACCTTACACCCACAACTTAAAGAAGGAGAGGGTTATTTTAGCTCATCTTTAGTCTGTAGTCAGCTGGCTCCAAGGCAGGATGGCATGGTACCGGGACATGGCAGAGCAGAGCTGCTCAAGGTATGGTAGCCTAGAAGCAGAGAGAGAGAGAGAGAGGAGAGAGGAGTTTCTGGGAAGGGAGACAAACCCTTCCAGGTCACATCCACACTGACCCACCTCTTCTAATCAGATCCCACCTTTTAACAGTAAGTCAGTCCTAGTGACCCCATAAACCAACTACCTTCCAAACACATGAGGTTTTGGGAGCTATTTTAGATCTAAACCATAACACCGTGACCTTGGTCCCCCAAAGACTCATGCACACCTCTTTATGCAAAATACGTTTACTCCCTCTCTAAGAGTTGCCACAGTGTCAGCAAGTCTAAAGTCTCCTCTGAGACTTAAAGCAAACTCTTAGTCACAATGCCCTGTCAATACTGAAAAGAAGTTAAACAATGCTGACATATAATAGCACAGGATAAACACTCGCATTAGCAAAGGGAGAAACAGGTGGACAAAGAGAAATGGGACCAAAGCAAGACTGAGACCCAGAAGGGCAAACATTAAATCCTGTAGCTCTATGTGCAGCACCCAGAACAATCTGTGGCAGTATATAAACGCCAAAGGGCTTGGGTGGCCCCACTCCTGTGGCACTACCATGGTTGTAGCCATCATGATTTTTCTCTTGGACTGGCTTTGCTTGCTTCTTATGGCTTTCCTAAGATGTTCCACACCCTGGTTTCTCCAGATTTCTGGGGTCACCACCACACTTTCAGCTTCACTACTACAACTTAATGCATTACCCTCTCAAAGGTACGTTGCCTGGCCTGCCAGTTCTTGTGAAATCTGAGTCAAAGCCTCCCTGGCGCCACTACTCTTCTATTTTGCATGCTTGTAAAGCCATCATCACGTGGATGATGCCAAGATTTGCCAGTTAGAGCACTGGCCAGGCCCCCTTGAGTGGGTCCTCTACAGAGGCTTCTGAGTGACTGGATGACTGAGTACTGTGAATCAGTCCTGGGGAACCAATTCCCTAGGTGCCTCTTCTTGAATGGGGGCGCCTGCAGTTCTCTTCACAAAGCAAAGTCTTGTAGCCTTGCATCCTTGAGCCTACCAAAGAAGGGGTCTTGCTAATTCCTGATATGACTTTAAGCCATTTTTCCTATTGTCCTTATCCAAAAGACTTGACTTCTTTTAAATACTAATCTTTTCAACAACTAAGCTCTCCTCTGCTCTATTTTCATGGGTGCTTTCTTCCTGGCAAAACCAAAAACACTTTAAGTGGGCTTTGCTCCTATTTTTTTCTAGTAGATCTAGCTAAAAGCAACAAGTAGTAATCATGCTACAGCCCACAGTTGGGCTTCTTTGAAATTTTCTCCACCAGATTAATTAGTTTGCTGCCTTTATCTTACTCTCATTCAAAGTCTCAGGACATGAGCAAAATGAAGACAAGTTTTCTTCCAGATCATAACACACATGACCTGGAGTCCAATGGAGTCCTTGTTGCCAACTGAAACTTTTGAGCCTGGTCTTTATCGTCTGCCTTTTTATCAGCATTCTGATCCTTTGAGCCCCTATCAGAATCTCCCTCAAGCTCATCTTACAGCTTTCTAGGGCTTCTCCAGCTGTCATCTCCACACCTTTCCAAATTCCTCCTGCAAACCAGTTCCAAAGGTTTCTGAACAACATGATCAGGTATAGTCATAGGATCTGAACGATTACAATAAGGGTCTCAAGAATCCCTAGACTACATATTGCAAACCACTCATCTAAACAATGGCTGAAGTGGAAACCAAATGATGATTATTTAAGAAGAAAACAGAAATGGTGTGAGTAATGCACTGTGGGAGTGGAGAAGGCGATTGACTGTTTCACATCATGAGTAGATTTGGGCCTGAACACTAACTGTAGCATGCTGTCTTTCAAGGAGATAAAGTGGTGATTTTTCAAAATGTATTTTCTTATCTGTTACAGGGTAGAAAATTCAATTTTATGTGTAGCAGTCACAAGATTCTGAAGACAAAGTAGATTATAATATAAATAAGAAATATAAACAGAGATGTTAATATTGAGACCATTGGATGACCCACAATATAAATACCTTAAACTGATTTATATATGTATAAATGTGATCCATAAATATCTACATGTAAATAAATAAATACTGAGTCAAGTTTTGGATTATAACTTGCATGTGAATCCAGTTCGAGAATTCCTGGCATAGGGAGTATTAGAAGTCTCCTAACTGGTGTCCTTGCTGTAATTTCTGGCCTCCATTCCAGAATGACTTTCTAAAATGTCACTCTAAGCATGAAAATCCTTTACTTGAAATCATCTGGAGGCCTCTCCTTCTTTACTACAGGGCACAATCCAAACTCAGCATGGCACAGAAGTATGCAGATGATCTGACCCCCACCTACCTCTCAAGTGTTGACTCTTGACATTCTTCATTATTCCTAACTCATGGAGAACAGTTTGTCTCCCTGAATATGCCATAATTTTTCTGGTGTCTGTACTGGACCAGGCCCTGTCATTTCCTCTGCCTGGAAGTCCCAACATTTGGACCACTTCCTGTCCCAGAATCCAGCTCTCCCAGATGTGGTAGAACACCTCCAGATCTTCGCCAGGACTTCCTCCTCCTGAGCACACAGGCAGACACTTTCTTAGCCTTTCATATCTAGGCAGGGTTATAGCCAGTGCAATTAGTGGAGACCTCTGAGTCAATTTTCCAAAATATTCTGTGCCACTTCCTGCATTTTTCCTTTACCTTCTTCATGCCAAGAGATGAAGAGGCTGTAGGTGTGTCTTCTATGAATGAGCATTGGGAATGAACAAACTCTCAATTCCTGGACTTTGCATGAGCCTCAAATAAGATATATTGTTTTAAAATATTAAGATTAGGGAAAAAAAAAGATTAGAGTCATTTGTTTTAGTTACCCTGACTAAAACACCATGTTTGAACCCTTGTCATTCACCAAATATTCTTACTTTTCCAGGAAGGAGATTCTGAGACAATAATCCCTCTTGGTCCTACACACTTACTATGGTTTACATTGTTCTCAACCTCCTAGAAGCTGGTCAGCATCAACAGGCCCAGAAAAACCAGTATATCTCCATGATAACACAAAGCAGTAGCCTGTCTTGAAGGGCGGTCCTCATTTGACCTTTGTGGAGGCTAAGTGTCACAGAAGGGCTCTACGTCTACACATTTATTATACATTTTCTTTTCCTCATCTGTCTTGCACAACAGCATTCAGATTTCCAATTTCAGTCTATGACTTAGGGATTCCAGAATTGAGGACCACATCATAATACTAATAGGTTGCTCTTTTAATTGCCAGTCAAGCATCTTTAAAGTACTTAACACTCTCATTGGTGCTATGGAAGACTGATAAAAGGTACCCCAGTCTGCCCAAAGGTACTCCAGCTTGCTGAGTATCTTGACTTTCAGGGAAGGGACTTGCTGAGTGTGAAGGACACAATATGATATTTTACTGAATCAAGGACCCCAGCCTCGCTGGCTACAGTTTTATGTGGCACTGTAAGACACATGGAGCTGCTTGTGACAGAAAAACCAATACCAGAGTCCCTCTTACCTGTCAGCTTTGCTCATTGTGTTCAGCAGCCCCAGTGAAAAACATCCTTTTCCGAGGATCGGGAGGAGCCAGGAAGGAAATAACTACCTTTGTCAGGAGGTTTGACTGCAAATAAGATTGAGTCCACTGCAAGCCTTGAAATGAACAATATTGCCCCTGTACACCTCACCCTGGACAGCTCCCCGTTCTACCACAATTTCCTGCCTTCTCTCCTGCTCCTGCATCCCTGACCTCACAGCAAACACTTGCAGCAGACGCAGGAAATTTATTCCATACCGTCTATCAAGTCCTGGCAGTATTTCTGTTACGGTGTTTGGTCTTATGAAACTCATAGAGGAAGTCACCTTTACTATCTCAGTTCCACAGATAAGGAAGCAACTGAGCCAGGCAACAGCGAAATGACAACCCAGCACTGGACCATTACTATCTAAAGGAACAGCATGTCGACAGCTCTTCCAGCTGGTTTCCACATTAATATTCTTAGAAGCTGAGACTGAGTTGTCCCATCTCCAACTTCATTCTGCTGCAAGCACACCTTTTCAATGAAAAACTCGGCACATTTCCAGCAGTTCAGCTGTCTTACGGCCTGACTCTTCTTCAGGAAGGGAGTTTTATGTTTTTTATTCTGAATCTCTAACAGCAGCAGTTTCCCATGGTGCTTTTCAATGAGAAACAAAGAATCTCCTCTCTCAGCAAGTACGTAAGCGTGTGATGCAGCCTCACTAATTACAGGCACCCTGTTGTAGGGCGCATCTCCAGAACTTAGCACTTTGCATAATGGAAACCGTGGACCTGTTGAACAATTCTCATTTCTCTTTCTGCTTCTTATTATAATGATGCAAACACACAAGAAAAAACAAAAAGAATAGGAGGAAACCTTTGAAAGTGACTTATATGTTAATCGCCTTAATTGTGGTGGTGGCTCCCGGGCACAGCAATATGCCTAAACTCATCAAATTGTATGCATTAAATATGAGCAGTTTTTTGTATGAATTGTACCTCAGCAAGTTGTGTTTAGAGAAAGGACATCACAACCCCTAATTTAAAGAAGGGAGAAAAAAACGAAACAAAGATTCTGTGGAGGGTGATCTGGCCAGAAGCCATCACATGCTGGTGTAGCATCAGCAGGGGAAGGCAGAGGCACTGAATGAAACCCAGCTTCCGGCATAGGTGAGCAAAGGCCCAGTGCCCTGCCTTGCTGCCGTAGCACCCAGGGTCTCCCAAACATTCTTGCTCAGGGGGTGCCTACTTGTGCACACCAGTGCATTCAAAGGCAGGATTTAAAAAGTAGTTTTGTCACGATTTTGCTTTTTTTTTTAATTCAAAAAAGCAATAAAATGAAAGCAAATGGCCTGTAAACCATCTCAGTCCAACAGGACAATTTTTCTGTCCCCTCCTTCCTACAGATTTTGCCTAGGTCTGATCATAGTGACCTCAGAGTTCCCGGTACTCTATTTCACTGACTATTCTATTATAAACTTGTTTTCCTGTTTTAGAGTCCTCAGGGTACCATCTTAATGGTTTTGTAAGGTGACATCGTGTCAGACCAATATAAGTTTTAGGTAGTTCTCCTAATTCTGGCTACTGAAGTTGATTCCCCTGTAAGAGTTTTTGCTCTAATCACTTTTTACATAATAGAGTGCTTGCTTACAACACATCTGGTATATTTTAAGTACTCCACAATTGTTAACTCAGTTGATCCTTACAATAGCCCCCAATTTATGTTCTGTCACCAACAACCATCTGAACAAACAGAGACTCAGAGAAGTCACATGCTTTATCCACGGTCACAGAGAGAAACTTGCTACTGTGTTCAAGGGTGCGGATTCCCCGGCATATGAACTAAACCACAACATCCGTCTGCCACACAGACCCATCTCTGCAACAGTGAGGCCTTTTCCTGAGAGAATAGTAAAGGATCTGAAATCGTTAAGCCAAGAAATATGAATATCTCCATGGCTCTTACTAAATATTTCCACAATGTGGTCCAAAAGATTTTCCACTTCCAACTTCACTGGCAATGAATAAACATGTCAATAGGACCTACACTGGCCAGTTTCCAGTTCTATTACCATAAATTTTCATTTTGCTTCTTTAATAGCTGCAAAATGATTTCTACAGGTATTTCACATTAGTGAGTCTTTGAATACTAAAAAGATGGGCACTTTCCAGTCAATTCTTCACACCGTGGGCACTTTGTTCCTTTTCTTGACACAGTATGCTATTGTGATCCTGCGAGGGTTGGGCATTTGCATTAGGCTTTTGTTCGCTGTACCTTTTCTCCTTAACCTGTTAGGTTGGATATAAACAGTTTCTAGGCAAGGAGTCTTTTGTCTCTCAATTGTATTGTGTTCTGTTTTTCAGAGCATCTTTTTAGAATCTATATATCTATCAGAGTTTCTTGCTCTGTTGATTCCAGTATAAGGGAACAGAGCAAATTTGAAGCAAAGTAGCTTTTTGATACTCAAGATTCTTCTTAGAAAAACAGAGAAATTATTGTGTATACCATGTGGTAGATGACAGGAAAAAATAAAGTGCCTAATGAATCACCACAGTAGATCCTTCTTATCATCTACTGCCATGGATAGCATGGGGCGGTTTGTCTTTCCCATTTCCTTATTTATGAGAGTTGGGATGGAAAAGTCCACTGAGGTTGAAAAAATAGACTATTGAAAAAAACTTCCAACCATTAAAATGGTATTTTGAGAACTCTAAACCAAAAAGACACATTTATGATAGGATAGTCAGTAAAATAAAGGACTAAAATTTCCAAAGTCCCTTATGATCACAACCATGAAAAATGTGTTTCACATCCACGCAGGTATCTCTGATGTGACTCTTCTACCTTTCCAAGTGTGATAACAATAGTTCTTAAATGGATTGCTTTTCATTTTCTAGGGACTCATGTCACTAGCAAATCATCAGTTTACTTTATTTTGAGGTTGGGGATTTAGCTCAAGTGGCATAGTGGTTGCCTGGTAAACGCAAGGACCTGAGTTCGATCCCCAGCACCCAAGAACAAAACAAACAAAAAAAAAGAGTTTACTTTGTTTTATTTCAATATTTATGTATCTTACTTTCTTCGTATCTTACGACAAGAATTTTCACAACAATATTAGCAAATATTGGGGATTGTGGGCATCTGGACATCTAGAAGGTTGCTCTGGGCAGTAAGCATTGTGGATGTGTTGTGAGAAACCATTTCTCCCGTTACTTGGACCCCTTGTACTTCCCACACTTTTCTGTGAGTGGCAACATCGCCTCATTGAGAAAACTGTTGCAACATAAAAGAAAAGAGGCTTCTGGCTGTCAAAAGCCTGAGTTCTGAAGATTTCAAGCTGTAGCACATGCGTTCTAAGGAAAAGATTTGAACCACTGATGGACAGACCCTCCCCTCGAGACTAGATTGAGCTTCTCCGGTTGAGAGGAGGGAAGGGAGGAAGTCTGACCCTAGCAAAGGAGCCAAGCCTTGAGGGGAGGAAAAGCAGGAACTCTAGACTGGGTGGTGAAGTCCAGGAGGGCGTTATCAGAATGTGTGGAGGGGTCCACAGACACTCTGCATTTCTCTGGCTAGCGCCAGCCATCCGTCCTCCTGGATTCCGCACAGCCAGGCTCCGGTCAGTGATGTCTTTGTGCTCTAAGGTGCTTTTCGCAGCTTCTGGTACTTTGCAGGGCTGCTGTCCACGCTGGGACCTTGGCAGCAGTCAGATTTCAAAGGGAGAAGAAGCGTGGGCACAGGGTGAAGTCCTTCAATCCTTAGGTCGGACAGTGAGGGGCTTCCCTCTGTTGACTGAGGGTTAGAGCACAAATTTTTGGGCCGTGGGTGAGAAAGCTTTACCATCTCCAGCTCTGGGCTGCCTCTCTGGGTCCCTGAACTTCCGGCGGCGTCTGAAATGCTCTACACTCCCCAAAGAGGGTTTCCAAAGTATTTTTAGATCCTATGGCATTTGCAAACTCTCTCCAGCAATTTTATAAAAACAACCTTCACTGGAATCCAAAAGTCCTTTGGTATTTCTTTTTAAAAACTTCTCATCACATGATTGAACTTGGCTGAGTTCTGGGAGGGGTGAAGAGCAGACTCTGCCTGGCTGTCACACACAGGTGGCATCTGGCTGCAACCGGCTTCCGCAAGAGCCAAACCATTCGGTCCGCACCCGCCACGCTTGGTACAATGAGGGGCAGGGAGCCTTCACTGTACAGATCTGGGCACCCAGCTTCACAGGAATTTGTCCCACCTCGGCCCTGAAGTAGCTGCTCTTGATTGCCCGAGGCCTTTCAGGGGTGCAGGTAACAAAAGATGAAGCAGTGAACAGCTTTATTTGTTATTCTTAACCCACGGTCTATTAGAAAGCTGGAATCATGCCTCGTCTCCCCAGCCCACAGAGATGCCTGTGGGTCTAGGCTGTGGGTGCCCCTGCGGTTTGGGGTTTGTTCTGCTTTCATCATGAGCTGAGCCTCCAACAATCCCTGCACCTGGGTGGTCACTATTGATTTATGCTGGCTGCCGAACCCCAGACTGTGAAGCAGAGTGAATGCGGAGGCAGCGGCCTGCTTTGCCAGGCCTGGGGCGCTGCTGTTGTAAGGAGTAAAGCTCAGAGTGCAGACTTGGCTGACTTCCCATTAAATATTTGATGATGAATAGTTGATTCACGTGCAAGATTTGGGAAGTTTATGGGTTTTCTGCACTGCTGGATTGGCCTTTGTCCTTGTCGAGTGGTAACTGTGCCTCCAAGAACAGCTCTTCCCCTAGCCACCCTCTGCTGACTTCTAAGGTTCTTCTTACAATTTACCACTGCAAGAATCGTGTAGTTTCTTCATTGCTTCTTTAATGTTACCCCCCCCAAAAAAATGCATCATGGAAGAGGAGGAAACCTCTGTACCCTACTACTTACCGGGTGCCACAAACGATCCCTTCTGGGAGCGGCTGCCTGTGGTCTTTCCTCAGTCACCATGCCACCCACCTGTGCACTCCGTGGTGGCCTTCAATACTCAGTTGGAGGACACTCAGCTGCTTGTGAGGCCACTGCGGGTTGCATGCAGGTGCCCCACGCTGTGCTCAGCTTGTGGTGTTGCAAAGCCGTCCACCACCACCTCTAAAGCACAGAGCTGTGACTCATTTACAGACACTTTCCCCACTGGAGCCGGCAGAAGGACAGGGAAAAGGGCTATGCAACTTTGAGTCTTCATGTACTGGAAGCGGAAGAGCTATTTATCCCAAACATTATTAAATGCGAATTTCAGAATCAGAAAGTCTTCCTGACATTGGCCAGCTACCTAATTCCCTCTGTCCAAATTATCTCAAGGATTCTCTAATTCCAAAATTAATGTATTCTGAAATAATTATCCTAATGCCCAGTGTGTACAGTATTTGCAACTTAAAATATTGTCATGTTTTGATGAGTGACATCTAAATAACTAACTCGGTGAGATATGTGAATGACACTGAGGCATGTGGCCAGCAAGTGGCCTCCAGATTCCTGAAGCTTTGTACCTTTTAAACAACAGAAATCTCTATTTTTGAGTCTTTTCAAAAAAGCAGAGACACAAGGACCTCATTCTAAACATACTTAGATACTATGAAAAATTATTACAATTAACAAGAGAAACCGGCACAATATTTTTTGAACCTTTTGATCCAAGTGTTGACCTTTTGTACCCCAATTCAGTAAAAGTGAAACAAAATTTTAATGAAGCATTCATACCCCTATTACTCACAATAAGCCCTCTAATAGCTTTTTTTAGCCCACTGTATCCAGTTCTTCTATTTTTTTTAAAAGGAATACCAGTTGAAAATCCAAAGAGTCTACACTTGAGTTACCCCAATATCAATTTCCTGGTTCTGACCACAATACGACGACTATATAAGATATTATCATTTTGAAGTCTAGATGAACTGTACATAAGAACTCTCTAGTAGTTTTACAACATCACATCGTTACTTTTAAACTAGGTTTTAAAGAGACTCAAAAGGAATGTGGTTTGTGAATGAGGAATTGGCTTTATCATCCGCTAATGACCTCCTGAATGACGTTGTCAGCCCTGATCCTTCAAAGCAGTTTTGTACAAAGTAAATCTACTTATTCGTCATATCAAGGAACAATCAGTTTCTGCAGAATTGCATAAACAATAAAAATTAAAGGAGTGGTATTATAAGTATCCTGAAAAGAGAAAGGTGGAAAATTATATCGAAAAATAACTTATAAAACATTACACAAATTAAAAATTCTTGAGATACTGAATTTTAATGTGTGCAATGTTGTTTTCATTATTTGATTAATGTATGAATTTAGCTTTATTCTTATCATAAAACTTGCCAGTTTTAAGAAGAATCCGATGAGATAATGCCAGAGTTCACCAGGGCATATAAAACAGAGAGGATCCCTGAAGAATTTCTCCAAGGAGAGACTAACACAGTGGAGGTGGCGAGGATGTGCCTCAGCCCCACATAGCACCCTGCAGGACACGCTCCTGAGCTTTCAAGAACTTGTGATCTGCTTGTGCTCACACTGGTTGCTTGAAATCAGTGGGAAAGTTAATGCCTCTGTGTTTGTTTGAATTACACTTATTTCCCATTTTTACCTGCCCAGTGCTGTAAGTTCCACAAGAATGCAGACTGACTCTTATTTTCTCCCTTTATCTCAGTGTCTGGCACAATGTCTAGCACACAGTAGGCTTAATTAAATATGTGTTTCATGAATTAGCACACTCTCACTTGTAAAAACTCAGAAAGAATCTTAACAAGAATCTCAAATACTGTCAAGCTTCCAGTGAAGTGTGTTCTATTGTACGCTGCCCTCAGGAGCAAGATTTGTCACAACCCTTTTAGAAAATAATTTTGTATGACGCATTCCAAGTGTCCCTTTTGAACTAGTAATTTCACTTTGAACAAATAAGCTTCAGCGCTCACACAAAAGCTTGTACACAGATGTTTCTTGTCTCATTATTTCTAATGTTGACAAATTATGAACAGCATAAATATCCAACAATGGTTAAGTAAATTAAGGTTTGGCATCTAAGTAGAATATTATTTCACTCTTTTAATTATGTGTTCAAAGAGTTTGCAAAAACTTTGGGCAATGTTTCTTTTCTAATGTTTGTGATAAAGCAGTATATAAAATTATGCAGACAGTACAAAATTAACTATGTTAAAAGTAAATAGTGCAAAAAGACAAAACTACAAAGAAATAATAGGAACTATCACGATGATGACAATGATGATAATAATACTAACTAGAACTTATTAAACCCTCACTGTATTCAAGCTTTGTTGCATTTTACATACTGTGACTCATTCAGTGCTCATTAAAACCCTCTTCAATTACTATTATTCCCATTTTTAAAATGAGGAAACTTAAGTCTCAGAAAGGTCTTGCTAAGACAATCAAGGATGTTCAAAGACTTTCATACAATTCTGGATGATATGGTGGTGGGGGATTATTTCATATTTACTAGTTCCTGTAGTAAGCATGCATAACTTTGATAAATGCAAAAACATCATTTCAAAATTTCTTGTTGGTTGTAACTTCAACTAACCAAATTTTTATTAACTGTGGAACTTAGAAAAGGTTCTCATTTGTGGGGGCTGGGGATCTAGCTCAGTGGTTAGAGTGACTGCCTCCTAAGCACAAGGCCCTGAGTTCAATCCCTGGCACCAAAAAAAAAAAAAAAAAAAAAAGAAAAGAAAAGGTTCTCATTTGGTACAATATTTATACCAAAACAATCATGGAAGCGGAAATAAGAATTATGAAAGTTTAACTCTTTCAGGTGCCTGCTGCTTTGCCTTCCAGTAACAATAATCACAACTGTCAAGACTACCTCATCGTGTTAGAAAAGTATGCTGTGAGCATTATGGTGGAATTTCTTTCTTTGAGGATTCCTCTGTCCTACTATGCGACTGTAGTTGACAATGAATAGTGACCAGGTAGGTAGAGATCACACAGTTTTGATCAAACGATTTTTATGGAAGTCGAGAGCCTGAAACGATGCTGTCTAATTGCCACTTTGGATGTTTTATGCACGTATGAGACGGTAACACACCTCTGGGGCTCCTCTAGTGTGTGTACCATGTTAGCAGGAAACTGAGGCCCAACTCAGAAAACTCAAGAGGGCACCTGTAGGTCAGCGTGAGGACACGGAGAGCAGGCCCTTCACTCAAGTGGAGACTGTCCTCACAGCTCGGCTCTGTCTGAAGGAATCTGATGTCTGCCATCCCGGGCAGAGCAGGGACCACTCTAAACTGCCCTGCACCCAGCACGGCTGCACCCAGTAACTATGTTACTTGATAACAACCACAATTCTTTGTGCTTTTCTAACTCCTGTCCTTGGCGACAATTACCCCTTATGCTTTCTCAAGCCTCGTTCTTGGCAGGTGGCCACACCCCCTTTCCCTGAACTTCCCCCACTGTGACCCGTAAAAGACCCCACAGCATGTATGAGAGTATCTAGTCTCATCTCAGGGCCACAGTGAACCCCACAAGTTTCTTCTGACATAAACCTGTCCTTTGTTTCTCTTCCTCTTTCCCTGACACTGTCTAGCATGCTCCAAGTGATGTCTGTAATATATAGAGAATAAAAACCATCATTTTGTTAAACCGGATGTATAACAATGGAAAGACATCATTTCATGTGTGGAGGGGATAGATCCCAGGTGAACCTTTTAGAGACCAAGTTCCCAAAATGCAAACTCAAACCAACCTATTTATCACAAAGTGCCAACATTGCCATTAAGCCTGAATACTGAGGTTTTAGGTTGGGAAAAAAAACTCATATGTTATCGTCTTTTGCCTTAAAAGGAAAACAGCATGCATGCCATAGACTTGCCACCACTGTCCTAGATGAATGGTAAGGTAGACCCCACCAGAGAACCTTTGTCTAGGAGGCTAGAAAGTGTTTCTCCTGAAGGTAGAGAGAGCTCAAAGTGTATGATGATTGGAAGATCCCAGGCAGTGTGGAAGAGGGGTGTGACATCGAGTCTCACACTGTGGCTATTCATCACCTCTCACGATCCACACTCTCCCAGGTTCATGCCAGACTATTGACCTGGTGGAAAGAGGATGAATTTGAAATCTGTAAAAATCCTTAAAATGTATCACTGAAATCGCTTTATGATTGTGAAAAGAGACACTGCACCCCTCAGATTACTCCTTACCAAGGCTGATCGTGTTTATCCCGGATAAAGCGAGAGGTGGTTGTGGAGGAATTCGAGGTTAAAATGAGGCATCCCCTACTTGGAGCACCCAAAGGCATCACCAAATACATTTTCCTGGGATGAAGCAGCCAGGAACCAAAGACGGAAGAGGGATGACACAAACACAGTCCAGCACCAGGAAGGACAAGCTGGCCGACACACAGGAGACACCTCCTGGTTGTTCTAACTGGGTATCTTGGGGAGAAAGGGTTGTGGAAACAGTTCCAAGGATCCCTCAAGGGAAGGCTGAGATTGTAAACAAAAACAGCCTGTTAACTGTGCTCCTATTATATCCATAAGCTTGTATAGATGAGAATATGTAGCTTTCATAAAAAATGGCAGGAGAAGTAATTACATGATAACCCAGAATAAAGAAGTCAATATAAAGTGATAAGAAGGACAAACAGTAGCAGAATGTCAATTACACATTCATAAACAAGGCAATTCATGGTGGAAGGAATAAAATTAATCTACAACATAAAAACAAAGAACTAACGATATAAGATGCACAAAGGGAGAATAATTTCCTATTTGGGTGAACATTTTAGAATGAGATAATGAATGGTCAAAAGCATGTCACAGTAACTCAAAGGACATCGAGGTCCTAAAGGCAACACCAAATGTCTCAGGCTTGCTCTCCCCACATGGCCAGACATTCTCAAGGAAGAGACATGGAGGACAGAGAAACACCGGACTTCTGGCTCTTCTGTCAGGTCTTTGGCTTTCCTCCTATTGGCATGGAAGCATTCTGTGGAGGAGACCTCCAATATTCTTCTCCCTAATTGACCGGGTCTCTTTCCCCCCTCAGAGACCCACCTTGAGCAGCCTCAGAGCCTGGATAAGCCGTGGCCCTGGTGGAGAGGCTAGTCACACCTAATTCGTACAGTTTGTGTTGGAGTTTGAGATGAATCAAAACCTCTTTCAAAATCCCTACCATATTCTTCCCTTTCCCAATACAATACATTTTAGTCTTTATTTACTCTTCAGTTTCTCACACCAGAGAAACTATGCGGTATTTAAACATGTGTGTCCAATTTATTTCACTTAAGAGTATGGTCTCAAAATGCATCCATTTACCTAGGAATATCTCAAGCTTATCATTCTTTATGGCAGAGTAGTACTCCATTGTATAAAAAAAAACCACATTTTCTCAATCCATTCTGCTGTTGATGAGCATTTGGGCTGCTTCCACGATTTAGCTATTACAAACTGTGCTGCTATAAACATGGGTGTGCATGGGAAAGGGAACAAGGGAGAGGGAAAGGAACAGAGGGTCAAGAGAAATAAGAAATGGAAGGAAAAAATGGAAACGAATCTTTTGTAAATAGGGGGGAGGAAGGGGTGAGGGGAGGGGAATGGGAAAAAAAGAAGCAACAAGATATCATGTACGGGTACAAGTCCCCTATGATAAATGTTATCAATATGTACATCTAAAATGTACCATTAAAATAAAATTAAAAAAAAATCCCTACCATATTTCTCTATTTCCTTTCCTCTTTTAAACTAAGAGGCTATGTCTAAGATTTTAAGAATGACTTCCTATTGTGAAGTTCTCAAATTAAGAACCATGTGTGTCGACCACACGTCTCCTAAACCAAAACCCCTCTCTTGTAGTTTTGCCTTTTCCAGGATGTCATGTGAATGGAATCACACAGTGTGTAGACTTTTCTGATTGCTTTTTTCACCTATCGATATACATTTAAGATCCATTTATGTTTTGCCATGGTTTGGTAGCACATCCTTCTTTAATAGCTGAACAGAATTCCACTATATGGACTCTCCATTCTGGCTTCAGTCCTTAACTATGCCAACACTGTCTTCCGTCTCTGCCTTCCAACAAGGACACCTCAGAGGTCAACTTCACTAAGTAACGCCCAGCTTCCTGAAAGCCAGGAAGGCCATGTGGTGTCTTCTGATTTCTTCTTCTATGATCACACCTCCGGCTCCTGCTGTACCCGACCTTGGAGCTATGGTCTCCCTTACTATCTGACCATGCTGGGCTGTGTCTCACCCCCCAGTGTCTGCATGGGGTAAACATCACCAAACTGTCAGTCCAGCCTCTAGAGTCTGAATATGCCCTGCGATCTGCACAGCAGCCACATCTGGTATCCAGCCATTGTTGATTGGGACAGGGGGAGACCCAGGCTCAGGCACAAAGGAGTTTGTGATTTCTAGAGAATTCTGGGATGTAAATTTGGATCAGATGACAGGAGTTGGTGCTGAATGATGTGGAAAAAAGTGCTCTAGAGTAGGAGTGTTTTTCAAATTGTAGCAGACAAGTCCTTGGTAGATCATGATGACCAGAACATCTAGGGAAAGAAGAAGTCAAATAAAAGATATTATATATATTACACATTATATGTATGCAATATATATAATGGTACATTGTTTATGGTAAAAATAAATATTGCTTCATTAACTTTGCCTCAATTCCGGTGTATGTGTGTGTTCTGGGTCAAATAAGAAACGCCTGAAGTTCTTACCATAAATCATGGCAAAAAAGTGAGAAAGATCCTGTTCTTAAGGGAGCATCCACAGACTCTGGCTGCTCTTTCCTCAAATCTTGACTGTGAAATAGTTCTTTTGTCTGGGGCTACCAGGGTTCAGTTAATTCAGCTTGCATTGGCACTTTTCTTAAGCAAAAGAACTTTACCACACTGGAAGACAGAAGGCATCCGAACCCGCTCCAGTCCAGGGTCACCTCTGATCCAAACACGGGTGGGTGTAACAAAATCACATGGCCCAAAAGCCAGCCTCCTTCTTGCCAGAGGTGGGCGGGTTCTCCAAGGAGGGTACGTAATACACAGGAAGGGCTGGGGGTGCCAGGAAACTAGTTTTGATCAGAAGGAAGAATCATTTGATAACTGGGAAGTGACTAAAAGTTAAAAGAAAAATATGAACACCTTAGGATATGAATTCTCTCCCTAAAATCCAGTTTCATATTGGGATTCTCTTGCCAGTGAAGGGGTGGATATAAATGAATGTGATTAGCAAAGTTCTGGAATTTACTTCTGTTAGTATTGGTGCTTAGTAAAACACTCTTACCTCTCTGTAAATAGCCTGTGAACAGCAAGGTAGTGCCCTGTGTTCATGTCTGTGCCAGCTGACTATAATCCTTTGGTCATGATTAAGTGGCCTAGGGGTGAGCCAATGGCCATTAATAGTTCTTTCTCCAAAATTTCAAACTTAAACTAACAAATGCCTGGCAAGCAACTGGATTTCTCACAGTCTGGAGGAAGCCAGTTTGTAGTGGAAGAAACAAATAAAGGACGGAAAAAAACCTTGACAATATGTAGTATCTATTTCTGGTTAGCCTGAGGACATGAACAATCCCCTGAGGGTCCCTAAATGAATGTCACTTCACCCTAAGCTAGGGAGTCATCCCATGCCACCTTTTCCACATAACAAAGTCTCCGATGCACTGTTATCAGGTAACCTCACAATTTAGTGAGGTCTTCAAGATGCAATTACTTTAAGAAACAAACTCAGACTAAAGAGAGAAATTTTATTACAAAATTATATTTCCTTAGAAAGTCCCAGGCCCTCCAACAAAGATTTTACTGTGGACCCTTTACCAGAGACAGTGAATTCAACTTGAGTCTCCAGCGCTTCAAATGAAAATAAAAAATAATAACTTGTATTATATTATGGTGGCTTATCTAATTTTTTTTTAAAAAGTGTGCAAAGTTTCAAAGAATTACTGCAAAACAAGATATCAAAGGCAATGCAAATAATTGGCAATACCAAATGTCATGGAGTATATCGATTGGGTTGCTGTACAGCCACTGTATAAATAAGAAACCTGATGTCCCAAGAGAGTAAGTGGCATCTTTGAACACACTCGGCTGCTAAATGGTTGAGGTGGGAGAAAGAGAAGGTATCTTTGAAACTGAAGAATGAATTTTCTCCTCCCCAAACACTCCCACACATCTGTGCTCACCAAGAACAGTTTCTGAATTCTCTGTTCACTTAACCTTCCCCAAATAATAATAATAATATGATAATGCCGGCTCATTCACAGTATCTCCCTAGGGAAGAGAATTTTTATCACTGTTCGTTCTGATGGAGCCCCAAGCTGTGATGTGTTCATAATGACTCCCAGTTAGAACCATTAGTGCGAGAATGAGGTGCTGAATTTATATTGTGAATCGGGAGCAGACTGAATAGCCAAGGCATACTTACAAGGGTCTTTCCAAGCCGGAAGCACAAACTGGCCTTCCTAGTGCCCCCTCTGCTCCCCCATGTGTTTCCATGGAAACAGATGCCTGCCCCCTTGATGAGGTGGTTTCATTCTGACTGGATCTACAAGAGGAAGTCCCCAGCGCCTAAGGAGGCAGCGAGAGAAACTCAGGTCTCTGGTAAGTAGCCGGGGTGAGCACTAGGGAACCGTGGAGTCAGGAGCAGGAATCCTAAGTGTAAAAGGTCATGCATTTGATGTAACAATGGCTGTGCTGCCATCCTTGAGAAAAGCCGAATCTGTGTTCCTCCAGCTTTCTCACGGCCAGCTCCCCCCCGTGTCTCCTGGAGCCTTAGGCTCTGTGTTGCACAGCATTTTCCTCCTCTCAGCTTTGTAATTCCCAGGCTGCTCACCGGCTCCTTCCCCATGTACCATCCACCTGGTCCAAAGGTGACTTGTGTGGTTCATGTATTTGGAAGGTGATGGGATCACGCGGGCGCTGTTCTGATCTGTGCATTCATCCAGTAATGAATTCAGAGCTGAATGTGCTGCTAGGAGGTGGGACCTGTTGGGGCACAACCTGGAACAGTGTATTCTTGCCCCTGGTTCTTTCCTCCTGTCTCGGTTTACTGGCTCCCATGGGGTGAGCAGCTTTCCTCCGCCAGGCCCTTCCGCCGCACTGTTTCTGCCTTGGACCAGGCCAACTTTGGACTGAATCCACTGGAAACACTAAACCGAACAAGCCTCTCCTGCTTTAAGTTGCGTGTATCTGGATTTCTATCTCACTGACATTAGAGTGACTAAGACTCCTGGGTTCACACACAGCTTTTAATATACTAATTGGAAGGAAAACTTCTCAGAAAAAAAGGAACTGAGGAAGGTGGTCCTAATTGAGGAAGGTGAACAGACTTGAATAGGTCTCTCTCCCTAGGACCCTCCTCTGTCCTCCATCCTCTGTTTACCTACTGGGCTGGTGGATTACATCTGGGTATAACCCCCAGGACCCATGGAGGCCTACTTCTCCCAGAAAACCAGAGACTTGGATGTCACTGTCAACTTACGTGGCCTTTGACTGTTCCCTAAGCTTTGCCAGTGGCCAGGCTTGAAACTCCCATAGAGCAGCATCCTTCACCCCGGCCCCACCCGGCTCCTATTCCCTTATGTCCAGATAATACTGTGTAACAGCCTCTAGCCTCAGCTCTGTGAGGACAAGGCCTTTGAAGTGGGTCTCTTATGGGCTTGATTGAGTCCCCAGTCTATGAGTCATGAGTTTGAGTCTCAGGCTGCACTCCAGCTCTCCCAGGGACTGGAGCCAGCCTCAGACAGGTTCAAGGGAAGGCACACATACAACCTAGCTTATCGGTGTCACGTCTTCATGGGAGGGCACAGACACGTCACTCTCAGACATGTCACTGGCAACGGACCTCCCAAATTGTGTAATTATCTCTCTAATTTCCTATGCTATTTCCCTACCTATCCCTAACCTCTCCTTTAAACTTCTTCCGTTGAGCTCACCTTCTTTTTTCTCTCTCTTCTACCATCTCTCTTTCCCCTTTTCCTTCTTTCTTATACTGCTGATTGCCCCTTACTTTTCTTCTCCCTGACTTCATGACTTTCCAATTCCCTCCAACTCCCGTTTTCTTCCTTCTCTGGAACTATGGTCTCTTTCCTCAAGGCTGGAAAAAAGCCTGCAGAACCCCACCCATTAGTCGCTCCCCTACCCGGACTCTAAGGAAGAAGTAAGGTAGTTCTTACTTCTCTGAGGATCATAGCTGCCCTTGTATGGAGAGAAGCCAGGTGGCCCAGGCTCACAGCACAGGATGCTAGTGACGGTTTCTGCATTGCTGGGACAGGCCTACCCTGAGGATGCCCTGCATGACCTCATCCTGGCCAACAGTGGATTCTGAGGACAGGACACCACCGCCCACCGCTTACCACCTAATATTGCTCTCTACAGGGGCGGTCTCCCTGCCTCCCTTCCTCCTCTGCCTTTCTGTGGCCAACCCTGTGCGTAGGATGACTGGTTACCTTCCCACAAGCAAGGCTAGGGCTGTTTACAATCTTATTCTCCAACACCTCAGAGGAGAGCTCTGATCTTGGAATTGGTCTGTGTAATTATCCACCTGGGATGACCCACACAAGAATCCTCGAGCATGATTTTGGGCCTTCTCTCTAAAATGCAATTCCAACACAGACTTTCTCTTCTATCTGCTGAGTTGAAGTAGCAGGAAACGACCTTCCACCAAGGCTAACCGTGAGGAGGCCTGAGGGTAAAGGCTGCCGCAACCCTGGCTTTAAATATTGAAAAGGGTGTCGTTTAAGCACCAAGGACAGTAACTTGCTGAGCCCAGACCCAGCCCGGGGCCAGTACTGCTCCATCCTTGCCTGACTTCCCAGCCCCTTCCCCATCAGCAGCAATATCGAGGAAGAAAGGATGAGAAATGACCACTTCAAAGGTCTCTATTTACAGACATGGAAAGGATGGGTTCGAGATCTGGAAATCAGACCCGTTTCCCAGCCTCAGTCCAGAAATCCCTCTACTGTCGGGACACGGTAGCAGCCACATACCACGAAAGCCCTTAAGGTGCCCGTGGACATGCGTGTGTACACTTATGTGCATGCTTCTGTTTGTGGCGATATTTCAGAGGATTTCTAGGATTCAATCAGATACAGATGTTGCAAAGCACTCACTTTACGGCTTGGAGTAATAACTTGTTCCTATCCTCCTTTAGTCTCTTTGAGCTTTTCTGCAGAAGTTATGAAAGGGTTATTTTATAACATCTTTTTCTTGTTTTATAATTATTATCATTATCTAAATCATTGGAGTATTTTGAAATAAGGATATTCTACCTTTCTGTTTCCCAACACTGGAGGAGACCAACAGAACAGAAATAATTGGAGAGTGAAAAATTATTTCTCATTCAGTAAGATAGCTGTATCCACTCAAGCCTCTTTTTCTAAACTTGCTGTACTGAAAAACGCTTTATAGCATTTTATGTAGAAGGGAAAATAATAGAAAAGTTCTATAGAAATCATTGACAAACTTATTTTGTTTGTTCCAATAGGCAGGCAGTTTTCCCTTCAGATGCCACAGAGAGTGAGTACTTTGAGTATTTTCCTTTGAATATTGTGAGCAATTTTCAACAGCAATTATTTAAAATATTGATGAAAAAACTTTGGAAAAAATTTTCCCCTGAAAAACGTGCAGTTATTTATCAACATTTTTGCTCTAAGGAGGTGGGTTGAATATCAGAAATATTGTTCAAAACAAAAGTAGTCCAGGAATATGTAAGTGAAGAGGAAAAAAGAAAAAGATAAGAAAAAATGAAGGAGGGTGAGGAAGAACAGGAAAAAGAAGGAGAAGAGGAAAAAAGCACAGGGAGAGACAGAGAGGCATGTTTGGCCATGAAGAAAAAGAGGCCAATGAGTCAAAGGCAGGAAATACAGACAGAAGGTGAGTTATAGAATTGCCAGCCCTTCTACGAACACAGTTCTCTGAGTCCTGATGTTTCTGACTGACCAGGAGGCTGAACATGTCAGACTTTGGCAGAAAAATGACCTGAGAGTGAATCTGACACTTTCCTCCTTGCATCATCCAGTCCCACCTGCTTACCAGCATCCACAGCTCTTCTGCAACCAGGAGCTGGGAATGATACCAAGTCACACCCTCCCCATGCTGGCTGGAGAACCTAAGCCTGGCTGGGCAATGCTTCCTGTAGGAAAAGGCCCCTGAGTGATGAGAATTTCCCAGTATGTATTTATTCCATATCTACTGTCATTCGAGATAGTGGAAAGCGTTGAACCACCAGTTTTCTCCTGCTGGGTGTCCACCTTGTTTCAAGGCACAAACTGCCTTTTGTCTGACACTGCTCTCCATCCTCATCATCACCATAATCAGAGCAGCTACTGATTGAGTGCTCACCATGTGCTGGGCACAGTACTAAGCTTAGAATGTTCTCTGAACCTGGTCTGACTACAGAGCACGTGAGGAAGGCCTGTGAACATCCCAGTTTTGCAGAACTCAGACTGTAGAATGTCAAATAACTGTCTAAGAGCAAACAGCTGCTGCAGGTCAGAGACAAGCCTCACACTCCAGCATTCCCATCCCAAGGACCCTATAATGAGCTAACGAAAAGGAGCAAGTAGAGTCAGCCACCTCTTCTTTTCCATACCCTTCTACCAGTGCAACAGTCTACCCTTTCAGATACAGGAACTTCTCCAACTATCAACAGGGGCTCTTCGCCCAAGCGACTGGTTTGCTTTTGCAAAAGTTTGAACAAATCCTACTCTGGCGAATGCATATGTTCTTTCCACATGCCTTCCCATTGCCTGTGTCAATCGGCATCCTACCACTAGAACGAACACTTGAGGAAGTCGACTTATAAAGAGAGAGATTTATTCTTGCCCATAGTTTTGGAGGTCTGAGGCCACAATCAAGGGGCCCCATCACTTTGAGGCCTGTGAGGAGACAGCACATCATGACGGGAGTCTGTGGCAGAGCAGAATAAATCACCTCATGACCAGGCAGCAAAAGAGAAGAGGAGGAGGATGAGGTCCCAACATCCTCTCCAAGGGGCCACCCCCAATGACCCAAAGATGCCACCACCACAGCAGTTCCACTCTGAGGCCAAGCCCTCAGCACATAGACCTTTGTGGGACATCCAAGAGCCCAATTACCACATTCCGTAATTTACTCATATCTTCATCCATCCACTGGAGGCTCATTTGATGCCTGACACCATTCTAGGTGTTGAGAATATTAAGTAGAAACAAAACATACAAAGTAAAGATAGATCAATATGTAACACAAACTCAGGAATAATTGCTATGGAAAAACAAGAACTGCAGGATGATAGGGAGCATCGAGAGGGGCTGTCTCAAACAATGTGGTTATTAAGAACTCTGATGAGGGAACATTTGAGCAGTAGCCCCGCTGGAGTAAGGGCTGAGCAATGAGGGCATCGGAGAAGCTCAACCCTGGCAGAAGGTAGAGCAAGTGCAAAGGCCCCAGGCCTGGCAGCAGCAGCCTTGGTGTGTCTGAGGAACAGGGAGGACACCAGTGTTGCAGAGGACAAGATAAGGTCAAAACAGACACCGGATGTCTTCAGGACCTTGGAGACTAGATGTGGATTTGAAATGTTACGTTAAGAGTCATTTGAAGCTCTTTAACATTAAATTTACTAGAGAATAGAATAGGAAGAACCCTTGAAGACATAGGGGTAGGAAAAAAATTTATGAACAAAACCCAGACTGCACAGGAAACAATACAAAGAATCAGTGCTTGGGACCACATGCTATTGAAAAGTTTTTGCACAGCAAAAGAAATCACCAAAAGAGTAGG
>PVJO010007374.1:0-82041 GCA_004026905.1 Hystrix cristata | reverse complement strand
AAAGTGTAGTTACACTTATTGCAAATAGGGAGGGGTGGGTGAATGGAAGGGAGGGGAGGGGAAGGGGGGAAGAGGGGGGAAAACCAAGATGTATCATGTACAGGTACAAAATAACCATGTTGATTATGATCATTATGTATGCAATGTACCAATACATGTTCTTGGTAAAAAATAATAAAAAAATTTAAAAAAAAAATTTGAGAAGTTTCTAGCCATTCTTCCTTCAAATGACTCTGCAAGCCTTTACTCCCTTTCTCTTTTCCTTCTGGGAAGCTAGTGATTCTTCTGGGACCCTAAATTACTACCACTTAAGGTTAAAGATTCAAACTAGGGAAGGAAAAAAGAAGGCAATTTCTGGAATAATAGAAAAGTTCTAGAAATTAATTGATGCTGTGTAATTTCTATAGTACAGAATTACAAACTGCTATTTCCTTGAATGTTTACTTCAAATGAGTTTTGATAGAGAGAACTTTATATGTAGATTTATACATATAAGCTATTTGATTAGGAAAATAAAATCTGGATCAAGACAAATAAAATGTACTTCTACAATATAATTTTAAAGGTTATACAGTAGAGTTAGTTAAAAGGGATCGGCTCTGGGTTATGATATTGTGTTGGAGTGGTCAGCTTAACCATCTCAGTCTCACTGGACTAGTGCTTCTCACACTGATTAACACAATGTGGAAAGCCTGATCACAAGGAGGCTGAGAAATCCAAGTCCACAGAAGTTGACTCAGTAGTATAGAGACAGAGTCCATGAAACATAGTTTTAAAAGTTCCCTCACACCAGTCACCAGTCTAATGATCATCTTGAGAGAAGAGCTGGTCTTGTTCAGTCTTATTCATTGTTATTAAATCTGGTAATTCAGGGATGCTCAAAAAATACCTGCAGCCTATATAAGTGAAGGAATCACTACTCAGCATCATCCTTGTGACTTTTATTTTTACCACACAATTTGACCATGACTTCAGGGCACATACTCTTTCTACGCTTAATTCAATTGTGAAAATTTCTAGCACTCTCTGTCTTCTAGTGAAAGTCCAAATGAACTGTCTGGAGTCAACATCCGTGATATAATTATTAGAGTAAGTAACGAAGTAAAGCAATGTGTATTATGCCGGAAAATGAGAATTCAAATGTCGATTTAGCTATCCTTTAATGCTACCTGCTGGAAATGCTATGCCTATACAATGGCTGAAGGACTTATGGGAAAATACGCCTTTTGTTTTGTTTGTCATACCTGAAACTCCAACTGGCTGCTCTGAATGATTTAATCCCAGAATGCATTAGCTGCATTGTCAGAATGTAGACCAATGGACACATCCCCTCCTCTTAATAAGAGTTTTAGTTCTTCCTCTTTGTGACATGATCTGGTTTTTCCTTTCATATATTTGTTTACAACATTACATATTCAAAAATCACACTATTGGGAAAAAATACAAAGTGCTTCAGATGAAAATCAAGAACAGTTGGATCAATTCCTAATAACAAAAACATCCATAAGGATCGTTCATCACCGTTCTACTAAATAGAGTTAAGAAATGCCAAGGACTTCAAACGCATTCAACTCAGTGCACGTATCTGAATTTTGGCTTCTGGTATACCGAAGTATAGCTTCCACCCACCTGCACCCTCTGATGTGTAGTGTGTACTCCTTTGGTAACTTGCCCACAGTAAAAATAATCCTGTGATTTTAAGGTTCTTTGTAAATTATCTCATCCTCTTTGTAGCAAGTGCCCCACCCAGATGCTGAGTGGCTGCTGTTTTCTAGGGAAAGCATCTGGGCCAGCAGTCATCAGGCAGTTGTGTCTGAGTGAGTTATATGGTTAAATGGATAATGGGCTGTCTGGGCTGCCTGGGTCTTTTGAATGTCAGTTTCTTCTGACTCAAATTTTCAAGTAATTTATGCATCTTTTGCTATTGTTGATTACATTTCTGCTGCAATCCCCTCATGTGACTCTAGTCTATTTAACGTGATGAGGAGGAAGCTTCATATTTTGATTTGCTTCAGTAAGAGTTTATATTTAAAGGTGATTGTGTTTGCAATTCAATTTTTAAAAGTATCGATAAAATACATACTTCCGTTATCATTTTTCTTATTTTTCCTTGTCAGTATATAAAGTTTCTATATTTTTGACATTTAATGCGTATTTGTATGAACCAGCAAAGATGTTAACTGTTAAATTGCTCTAATATGCCAGGAAACCACACCCCTGTTTTAGAAACATTAAACAAATTGAAAAGATATCTTTATTGGAAATCAAAACTCAAGCAGTTAATAGCCCGCATGTATCTCCCAGTGAGAAGTGCATTTTGTTTCAATGGTGACCACAAATGTGGACAGAAATCATTCTGATTTATTGTGAGTAAGATAGAAATTTCTGATTACTATCCTGTCTCTGCATGAAACCAATCTCCTTAGAAAGACCATTTGAATCTGGGAAATAGAGGGCAAATGTAAATATGAGTGGAGGTTAAAACTGTTGCTATGAATGTGCAGTCATAAATTATGCAGCCTGAAAATTCATTATGCTGTTTTTGTCACCAATCTCCTGAGCTATATTATAAAAAATTTAGAAAAAATAAAAGAAAATGAGATTTAAAACGGTGAAAATTCTCCTAAAAGAAAATTGGGTTTATTGTAGCATTTCCTAAGGAGATTGCTTCGTTGTAAAATTTACTTTTTGCACAATACACTTTAGATGGTTATAGCTGAAAAACACATTTTATATTTTTATGTTTTAGCTCGTAACTTGTTTGACTTTCAAAGGACTTTATAATTTTTCCAATTATCAGAAATTATTCTAATTGTTTAAGGAAATAACCTATTGTAGGAAGAGCAAAGTGCTATTTTTAAACATACAAAGTGTTGAATCCCAAATTTGAATTTTTACAGTATTTAATTCATATAGTTCCATATGGTATGCTTTAAAATATTCTAGTTTATATTCAAATACATTTTAATTCAAAACACTCATGCATTTATTTATTCACTCGCTCATTAATTCATGGAACTTCAGTTGAATATAATTTCAGTAATACTCATAGGACCTGTAATAAGTTACTTTAGCTCTCAGAATTACAGTTTGCTCATCTGAAAACTGGGAATGATCATTCCTGAGCTTCCAAAATTATAGGACTTAGCAGGAATCTATTCTCACTGTGAGTTTCAGCTTGTTTTCTAACTTCGAAGGCACTGTCAAAGGATGGTGATGATGAGAAAATGCAGAGAATTAAACCCTGCAACCAATAAAAATTTATCACATTTGATTTGCCTTCTACTTTCAAGATATGAGTATCATTTTGTACTTAACTTCAGTTAGAATACTAGAAATTTGTTATGCCTCAAGAATCCAATGATAACTCTAAATTAAGATTTTTCGGCACTGCTAAAACTCAGTTTTATCAACTTTTCCTACTGTACAGAACCTGGAAAAGTTCTTACATATAAAGAATCCCAGTCACCATTCACTAATGCCATTAGGAAGCATAAGAGTTAACTCAAAATCTCAGTAACTACATTGAGATAAATATATTAGGTTACATTTTCCTTGGGTATCTTTCAGACAAAATAGTCTATAGTTCTTAAATAAGATGGAAAATAGCCAGTGAGTGGTGACTTTCTGGCTCAAAAGATTAAAACCTGCTTTGAATAGGACACTTAAGGACAAGTCAAGTGGATAGCCACCTTGAGTCAGATATTCAACGAGATGGTTGGTGCTTGTGTGAAATTTACCTCCCTACCATATTCTAGACTGGTATTTCTCAAACTTCATGTACATACAGTCAGTCCAGCTATCTTGTTTACTATCTAGCATTTTCTTTTGCTTCCTTCATTGCTGATTTGTTATTTCATGTTGTGTGCTTTTCTTATTAGATTTCTTCAAATATTAATTATAGCTAGTTTATATTACCTTTATGATAATTATAAATCTGTGTCACGTATGATTTGGTCTGGATGTCTGTTTTCTCTCTGGATAATGATTCTCTTGCCTGTTGGCATGCCTTGTAATTTTCTGTTGAATGCTGGCCAGGATATGCTGGGTAACAGGGATGAGTCTCTAGTGTGGGGTTTCATGACACCATCGCTAGGAGTTGCGCTGGGTCGAAAGTTTGCTAGAGTCGTAGGAGCCAGAGGCTTCCGATTCTGGTATTCTGTTGTCTCTCCTATTGTTACCGGGCTTCTACAAGAACTGCTCCATGGATACTTCTCGACTTTTTATGTCAAGCTGAATTCTGAAATATTTTACATACCTTGTCAAGCCAACACATTTTCATTTAGTAAATCTGAATTGAGCGTAGAGGTTCTACATTTCTATCAAATCCCCGGATGCTGTTAATATTGCTAATCTGAAGATTTAGGGCTGCTAGATTTAACTACTAAAATTCTCAGATGAGTCTGAGTTTCAAATAAACAACAAGTACTTTTTAGGGTAAGTATGCCCTATATATTGTACATAGTGTTTAGACTTACACTACAACACTATTCATTAGTTATTCAAAATTCAGTTTTAACTGAACATCTTGCATCTTATTTGGAGACCGTGTGAGAAACACACATTTAATAGCAAAGTTCTAAATTGTTATTTCATAAGAATATCTACAGATTTTCTGCAACAGTGTTATCTAGTGTTCTGAAACATAATGCAAATTTCTGAGTCCTAAAATCAAGTTTACATAAGATTGTAAAACTCATTATCGTTATCCACATAATATTTATGTATCTACTTAAGAGATAGGAATAGTTGTTTTCTTTTACTATTTCTTCACTCAAGTGGAGAGCACAGTTACATAACTGATTTATGGATATTAATTGAACATTCTTCCTCTTACTATTAAAGATTCCAAGAACAATGTCATAGATAAAAATGGCCAATCTTACATTGTTTTGTAAAAACAATTATGATCCTAGGAACAAAAAAATAATAATTACAAATGACTTAGGAAATAGAAAAGGACTTGGGGTTAAATGTAGGGGTGCAAAAGTTTTCATGTACAAGGATGGCAAAAAACAGTGAGCCCAGTAGAGTTAATAGAATAAGAAATTAAAATGAAAAAGGCTTTGAAAGTTTGAAAAACAACAAGTCGGTTAAGTAAAATTAGTAGTATGCTATATTGCTGGAATGAGGAGTTTGTAGGGATAACACCAGAAAAGTAAAGATTCAAAATAATAGCCATAAGAGCACAGCTTACTTATGAAATTTGAAGACTATAAAATGAAATCACTAGAAGAAAATGTGTTGAACGGAGAATTACAATAAGGATGAGATTGCATAGAGCAGGAGGTTTTTCTTTCCATCATAAACATTTTAAAGTATTAATCAATTTTTAAGCATGTATATTATCACATTATTTTCCATATAAAATGTTTAGCATAATTTAGGGTATATAATTTTCATTTCAATAAAGAGTTGACTGGAATGAAAGAAAGACAAAAGCAAGCAAGCAAGCAAGCAAGAAAGAAAGAAAGAGAGAAAGAAAAGAAAGAAAGAAAATATAGCACTATCCAGATCCTAATACACCTTTATAAGAATAAACAGATACAGATTTGGTGAAAATGTGTGATGTTTAAGAAACATTAATTGTTTTAAATATCTGCTTTAAATGATAATTTCCTCATGTAGTGAATAAATTATGAATTTAATTTAAATGCATTAATTTGAAAAAATATGTATAGCACTATACATAGTTCACAACATATATTTTACATATGTACTTCAATACATATATATAGAGAGAGCGAGAGAGAGAGAATTGTTTTCAGTTTTGAACAATTTGAGATGACCTCATAAATAAGGTTAGTTTATGTTGTTCTAGCATGTGTATGTCCTGTGATTTTGGATTAAATCCTGAACATTTTGAATATTACATTACGATGCTCTGTCCTATTAAAATCTTTTGGTGAATGTTGACTATATAGTTTTCTTGTCTGTGTTAGCAGATAATAAACACAGGTTCGTATTTTAAGTTCTGACCCAGCTTCTGTGGGATGAGTTTAGTTTTCAAAGGCTGCATTACTATTCCTGTCTTCTTCATATGTTCGCCACCCATGAGCCATTCTGGGACATTGGTGTGCTATTTTGAAGTTCACATCTCAAAGCCTTTGCTATTTCAAATCCAGTCAGCTTCACACGGGTGCACCTTGGAGGTGACCGTAGGGCTTTGTATGCAAGTTCAAAAACTCTTTTCCTCTGGCTCCATTCTTTCCATGACCTGCACGCGTAGGTGCGCTTCCCAAGCTTTTTTATTTTTCCTGGCATTCTTGCTAGAAAGGGAGAGGTTTAGCCTTCTTGCACTGTTGCACACTTCCTGTGACTGGGTCTTCATTGAGCTATGTGGTAAAAGAGAGCACCCTGCCACTGTTTCATCCTGTCACAGCAGTCACTGGCAACACCGGAACAGTTTTGCATCTGAGGCGTTGAAAAGGGATAGGAGAATCAGAAGAGCTCCCTAGGACAGGGGACCACTTTCCCAGCTTGCTATTTTCTTTCTGAGAAAATATCCTACCTTCAAACATTAGTGGTTTAGACTGCTTTAGAGTCTTAGCCAGGAAACAAGTAGCTAACTCATTTCCTTATGTCTCATTATTTGAGTTTTGACTGTCCTACCTTGTTCTCTTATTCGTATTTAATTTTTTAGAGTGACCTAGTGAATATCTTTACATTTATTTTACTTGTAAATCAGAGGAAGAGAAAGGAGTGCCTTACTCCATCTAAAACATACTTGGCCTTTTTTTGAAATGGCTTTTTCCTTTTTACTCAGTCATTTCATTTTTTCACTTGATTAGAACTCAGAGAACTTTAGGATTGCTTTAGTAATGAATTCCTGGTCTGTTTTTCTATATTTTGAAAATCAAAAGTAATATCGTCTTAAAAAATCAAAACAGTCAAAATATGTGCCCCCTCCCTCCAGCATCTGGGGGTAAATAACATATTTTATTCTTCTCATACTTTATGCTATACTGACAATATCTGGAGGATATCTGGAGTTGTTTTATCTTGTGATGTCTTCAATAATGATTTCACACTTTCCTGGCAAAGAATCATAACATTCCTCCTATTATGAGGATTTCTCCTAATCCCCTCCACATCAGACTCAAGCAATTTTACTTGGTAGGAGGAGAAAAATTGGTATTATCCCCTTCAGTAGAGTTTAATTCTATAGCATAAGCATGTCACAATACTCTAAATATTGAAATCTCCCCTAAAAACCTATTAAGTACACAAAATATATAAAAAGAGACCCACGTTTGTTGTGTCAACAAAGTCAACACAGACTTTCCCCCAAAGTAGGATAAGCATGAACAAGTGGAGGTAGAAATGGGAAAAATCAGTCTTGTAGCAGAAATAATAATAATACTGACCACAACTCTAATTTGTGTCCCTACTCTTGTCAGAAACTATAATAGACTCTGAGTGTATGCTGTCTTCTCTGTCTCCTCAAAGTTGTCTACCACAGAGTTAGAATTAGACAAATAAGTCAGACCTATCGTCTATTAATTAACATTTTATGTTTGTACACCTTCTATTTTTTCTTGACTGTTGAGGTTTTAGGGATATCACGCACACAAACTTGATTATCTGAACATTTGAAAAATATGTGAGTAAGCAGATCGTTCCTCCATTTAGGTGTCTTTTTGAATATTTCTGTTATTGTTGTGAAGAGTGCTATAAATTAGACTGAGAAAGTTTCCTTAGGGTAGTTCATCCAAGATGCTGAGGAAACACTTCCCTTTAATGGTCTCCATGACAGGTAAGCATCATAGTTCTCAAAAGCACTGCTGATCAGAGCTCTGTTTTTGGAATGGGCCATAAAAATCTCCACTTCTGAAGGAAAATTAAAAATGCAGGCTCCAGGTGATTTGCTGGTCCAAAAATGTACAAACTTTTGACTTTGTGAAACACATGGAATGAAAGCGTATGATTTTTGGTACTGACTGCAAGAGTCATTACTGTGGGATCTATGGATAGACTGAGGTGATCTTGGAGTATAGTTAAAAATAAACCACAGTTCTCTCTTTTTTTTCCCACCATTTGTATGGTTTACAACTAAAATGCAATCCCAAATTCTGATGCGTTTGGAAGGTGATAGGATTGTGGGGCTGCTATAATCATCAGTGTGTTCATTTATTAATGATTTCAGTAGCTAAATGTGCTCTTAGGAGGTGAGGCCCAGTTGTAGTTGGGTCCCTGGGAATATGACCTAGAAGGCTGTTTTCTTTCCCTGGCTTTTCCCTTCTCTCTGTGCTCCCAGGCTGCCATGAGTAGAGCACCTTTCTTCCAGCTTACTCCTCTGCCATTCCGTTTCTGCCTCGAAGGCAGCCAATCATAGACTGAAAATAAACCTCTTCTTTTAGTTGCGTTTGTGGGGTATTCTGCACCAGGGTTAGGAAAGTCATTAATACAGATACTGGTTTCAAGAGTGGGGTTGTGAATGTACTTTACTATGTTGTTTAGAAACCTTCGAAACTGGTTTGTGGAAGGATTTTGGAAAGATTAGGAGAGATCAGCTAGAGAAGCTCTATAATATTGTAAACTGAGTTTGTTAGGAGATGTTGGTCAAAACTCAGAAGATCAGAATGATGATAGAAATGTTGACGGTAAAGGCAAGGATCAGGAGGTTTCAGATGAGAATGAGAACTGCATTGGAGTCTATGCATCCAGTATTTTGGCAAGGGCTATGTCTACATTATGCCCACGTCCTAAGACTTTTGTGAGTCTGAATTTAAAGATGATGAACTAATTTATCAGTAAAGGAAATGTCCAGGCACCCTAACATTCAATCTGTGTTGTGGGTACTGCAGGCTGCTTTTGGCAGGGAGAAGCAGGTGCAAAAGCCAAGTTGAATGAATTGAAAAATTTGAAGCTCAGCCAGAAAGCAAGCACCTGAAAAGTTTGGAGCACAGAGATCTTGGCTGCTGAAAGGATTAGCATTAAAAAGAAGCCAAGCAGTTTGCATTAAGACAATGGAAAAAATGGCTTGAAGGCATCTCAGTAATCAGCAATATCCCATCCATCACAGGCTCAAATGTACAAAAGTGAAACCTGTCCTTAGAGAGGACACCTCCTGGGCCCCTTGCTTGAGAAGGGCCACATACAGAATTGGTTCCCAAGAATTCATTTTGCACGGTTCAGCCATTCAGGCATTCAGAGGTCCCTACAGTGATGGTCTAAGTGGTCTGGCTACTTCTCAGGTGGCAGACCTTGACATCATCCTCATGCTGCTAGTGTTACAGGTATCCAGAATGTAAGAGTTGTAGAGTCATGAAGACTTCCATCCAGATTCCAAAGGCAGGTTGAGAGGCCGGTCAATGTGCCCCTCAGAGGGACAGTCACAAAGCTAGGCAAGTGGTCTTAGGTACAGAGGAGACTCCAAGATGTTATAGATGCCAGGAGCATGGGACATCTATTGAGAAAAGCCGAGGTAGTGAGTGAGCCAGCCCAAAAGAGAGACCAGCTGGGCTGTGACCAACAATGCCATGAGGGAAAGGCCACCCAAGCCCATTGTAGCTCATGTCTCACACAACCTGGCCAAGGTGCTGAACATGAAACCTCAAGACTGAATTTTTGCCCTCCTGGATTTTGATCTACATTTGGTCCAATTCCCTTCTATCCCCTTTCTCCCTTTTGGAATTGAACTATTAACCCTGAGCCATTGTACATTGGAAGTATTTAATTTTCTTTTCGTTTTTACAAGGCTTCACAGCTAAGAGTTTAAGTCTCAAAGACTTTGGACTTGGACTCGGACTCTTCAGCAATGCTGGAATTGTTAAGATTTGGTGACTCATAGAGACAGACTAAATGTATTTTGCATAATGAGATGAGAGGGACATGCGTTAAGGAGCTTTCTTCCACTGTAGCCTTCTGCCATACTGTTTCTGCCTTAGAGCCTGCTGACATGGACTGAAATCCTCCTCCTATCAGTGTTGATGTCAGGGATTCTGTACCAGCAACAAGAAAGTAACTAATACAATCATTTTTAGCTGAATATTTTGCATTTCCTTCAAATATGAATTTTGGCAAAAATATTAAAAGCCACCATATAACCAAGCGTTATTTATGACATTGTCGCTAATAAAATATGCAGATAATTTCATGTACACATAAAAAGACATATGATGTTTCACAATTGACATACTGATTGTCAGATTTGGGGAAAGCAATATAATAGAGGAAAAAGTAAAATATAAAAATAACAAGATGAAAATATGATTAAGATATAAAAGAGGAGACTATGATGGGAATGAAAGAAAAAAAATGGTTGAAATGGAAAGAAGGGAGAGTCCATAGCTTTGAATGGCCTAAAGAATTTTCACACTCAGCTAGAAAATAATCAGTTAGCACCTCCTTTCTTACTGAGGTCGTAGGATCTTACATTTAAATTTCTCTATTTTTGTATATTTAATTAACTTATTTTGTTTACTATTTAAAATATTTCCAAAATTCTGGTGATATAAAACCAATTTCTGTTTTCAATTATCATGACTCTTTTTAATAAAAAGTCAATTTGGAATGGTCAGTAAATAATTTGATGTTTCTTAAGAATTTAAGTCTTACATTTATGTAATGGTTCACTTCTAATACCACTGTATCATCTTTCAAAATTAAGATTCTAAACACTTACATGTTATGATTTTTGAACCTCTAGGGAATGGAAAACATCAATTTAATCGGATTCTATTCTAATTTCCAATCCAAAACTAAATAAATAAATAAATACACTTGCAACCTTCAACCTCTTGTGGCAGAGGTTTTGTTTAATCTTCTCCCTTGTATGATAAAACCCACTGAGTGCAATATCTAAAGCCCACAAGAAATTTTTTCCACAAGAATTTATAATGGAATGAAAGAGCATTACTACCAAATCTAGCTTCATTTCAATGTATGAGAAATACTAAATCAATCATTAAAATGGAAAGTATGCATGAATAAAACCAAGAGACAAGAACAGTGACAGCATTTTAAGTAAACTTTGTAACAATCCTTAAAAGCCCAATGCTTATTGTTTATGCAATTGGTGTTATGAAACCTTGTACTGAGCTTCTCTAATTATGCAATAGTTGAATTATGATTAATATGTAAATAGAAACATAAAACCAGGTTTATCCCATGTAATGACCTGTACCTGCAAACATCCTTCACAAATTCTCGCCTTGGAAAATCCCCTGGCTTGCTTAGGCATTCCGTGTTTTTTATCCATTAGCTTTAGCAATCTGGTAGGTAAAGTTTATTTGAAGCAAAATCTATGTCTCTTAGAAACTTTTACAAATCTTTAACACCTAGAAAACACTTAGTTTCATTTTCAGTCTTTCTGTCTCTTTATTCAGTGACATTAAATGTATTATTACTATCTCATGTAGGATTACATTTCATACACTGTTTTGGGTGTTTCCCTTAGTCCTAAACATTACAAGGATTATATTAATTATTTAGGCCATAAAAACATGATCTGACCCAAAGTTCCAAGGCTTTAAATATAGTGTATGGTTTATTCATGTATTACATAATGAATATGGAAGTTGAGGCTATGTTTAACTATCATATTTTTTGTACTTTCTCTTAGGAATATTTAACCTAATAATAACCTTTGCTTTTACTATCATGTTAAAGTACCACATTTTTAAATTTCCTGATAATTTACTTTACTTAGTGTTAAGTGACACAAACTCTTCATAAAATGAGTCCTATTAGAAATCAATAAGAAAATAACTACGATTATATTATTCCATTCTGTCCTTGGCTGCCCTGCAAGCCCCTATCTTCTTTGTCAGTAAGTCCTGATATTCTGATCACAGGGCATGGCACATTTTCTTAACCTGAGCCAATTCCAGTTAGATAGAGATCTATTTCTGCAGCAAAGAGCTTGACCAACAAATAGGGAGAAGCAGAGACAAGACAGACGTACACAGAGCCCAAACGCTAGGAGTAACTGGGGCATAGTGTTCTAGTTCCTAATTTTTCTAGAGATTTTTTAGTTCTTCCTGCAATTGTTTAAGATGTCTTATTATACTTCAAATAGATTTCTGTTTTAGTCATTTTTCTCCTTGCTGAGACAAAATTACCTAACACCCAAAGTTAAAGGAGGAAATATTTATTTGGCTCACAGTTTGTAGAGTTTTCAGCTCATAGTTAGCTGGCTCCAAGGCAACGTGGCATGTCAGCAAACAAACAATGAAAGACAAACAAAGATCCTCTTTCTCTGCCTTGTATTTTATCCAGGCTACCCGCCTTTAGGTAACCTTTCACCCTTAGGGTAGCACTCACACCTTAATCCTAATATCTCCCCATGAGTCAGTCCCAGCACCACATCCTTGATCCCAGCAGAACTATGCCAAACCAATCAGCGGACTAATTTAGTAATCACACAGTCTAGATCCATTCACCTCCAAAAAAGCACTGCCTATGAGTTCATGAAGCTTTGTGGGGATATCCAGACACAAACCATAACAATTTATTTGCTAAATTTCTCTTACTTGCAATGGAAAACAAAATCTGGCTAATAATAAAAAATGCCAATAACAGATATTTTCTTTAATTTTAAAATACGATTTCCGTAACATTTACAAGATGGAGTATGGAACTAGAAAACTCGTCTTTTCCCAGTGAGCAGAGAAACCACAAACTAATGAGATAGATCAGAAATGCACCAGTACTATATGACCAGGCAGAGTTGCATTTTTGTGATGTACTTTTTAGAACATAAGGCAAAACTGTAATTGATGTGGAAACAAAGGAGCTTGAATTATGAAAGCA
Source organism: Hystrix cristata (assembly GCA_004026905.1). Taxonomy (NCBI): domain Eukaryota; kingdom Metazoa; phylum Chordata; class Mammalia; order Rodentia; family Hystricidae; genus Hystrix; species Hystrix cristata. The sequence continues at coordinate 69,285 of PVJO010007374.1, read as the reverse complement.
AGTTACTAGTTTGCTGCACAATATTCATTTTCCTTTATAAGAGTGTATTTATATGATTCTAAAAACCTTTATTTCCCAGATGCTCTTGCAAATAACATTGATTTATGAGTTGAAAAAAGAAATTGAAGAATGGAAATTAGGTGGACATTGTTTAAAGAGTTAATTCTCTCTCTCTCTCTCTCTCTCTCTCTCTCTCTCTCTCTCTCTCTCTCTCTCTCTCCCTGTTCTCTTTTTCCTCATGTCCAGAACTCAAGTCTGATGAATGAAGCTCCAGCAGTCATTTTCAGGAAAAGATGAAGAAAACTACAATTATTTTTGGTCTTGATCAGCTTAAACTATTAATCGGTAACTGCCTTCCTTTGATGTTGTTGTCATATGTAAAATACACATGTTTATTCAATCTAGTTAGTTCTCTATTTGAAAATAAACACAATTTCAAAATAATGCAGGTAAAACCCAGGGAATTTATCTGAGACCACGGATCCTTTTTGATCCATGAGCGTACTGCAAATGTATATGTGTAGGGGTTTGAAAACCAAAACATGGCTGATAGATATCATCAGGAAGAGAGCAAAGGAATTCTCCAAAGTCCTCTTCCTCTAAATATAATAGCAATCACTTGTAAAAGAACTGTATGTGTGTTGGGAAGGGTGCAGTTGTAGCTCAGTGGTAGAATGCTTGCTTAGCATGAGAGAGGACCTGGCTTCAATCTGTACCACCAGAACACACACACACACACACACACACACACAGATTGGAAGAGCTACTCTCTACAGATCCATTACTAACACTGTAGGAAAGTTGAGGCAGTCGGAACAAGAGTAGATGTGCAGAATGAAGGGTGCCACCACGGGTAAAAAGTGACATGTTAGGTGACTGCGGACGGAAAAATAGTGGCATTATTTTGAAGAGTCAAAAACCGAAAGGATAGGAAGTTTGAATCTCCAAGTAATAAACTTGAACTTTAATAGAATAATATTTTGTCAGAACTACACACAAATTATGGATGCCTTGCAGTGTGTAACATAGCAAGTAGGACTCCCGGTTTTGACAGCTGTGAAATGGAAATGCCTCTATCTAGAGACACAGAGTGATTAAAAACCACATCACTTTTCAAAAATTATTTGGAGATGAAAATAAAGACAATTAAAAAGGAGGAAAAAATAAAATATTTCATTTCTCTTTAACCTATCAGTTTGCTTTATGTATCGCAACTCTTAAAAATAAATCAGGCTTTATGATCAGGTAATTTCACAAACTAATATTAATAAAATATGAGATCCATGTATATAATTATATTTAAGAATTTTTGCACAGTTGAATATAGACTAATTTTAAATCTTGAAATTAATTTACAGATTTTATATGAATTATTTTATTTCATCTTTATGAAAAGTTATCATCTTTGAAAATAACAGTTTCAAATGATACTCAATAGCATGAGAAATCATTTCTTGTATTAAATCCAAAATGTTAACATTTTCACCAAATTTTCAGTTTTATTATCAAGGGCAAGCTTCAGGATGATAAAGATGCTGTTTATTTCACCAAAAATAAAAAGGTACAAATTGGATATTAAGGATTTGCACCTTGGGGGTAAAGACAGTTTTAGGGCTCAGTGATATAGGTCACGGTTAGCACACACCATGCCCTGGATTCAATTCTCAGCACCAGGCAGAAAAATAGGAAAGAAGCAGTAATGTGTGGAGAGTCTAGCCAGGGTTATCTATATTAGGATCTGAAAATCTTCAAAGTATTTAACCAAATACACAAATTTAAAATGACATATTTATGGGCTAGTTTCAGAGCATTCATTCTGAAGAATTTCTGTTAGGCATGACTGTATTAAAATACACATTAACGCTAAGTTTTTAATCATTTTTACTTGGCTTTTTCAGGACTATGTAATATTTTTTAAAAGATGCATGCTATAATAAGCCTTTGAGAATCTTTTCCACAAATTCAAGGCGTGAAAGTAAAGTATTCTGATCATTTCTGTGCACACCAATCATGTATATTTATTCCAGTTGCTAATGGTTCAGCAATAGCAGTGTGAGGGCAACAGGAAATCAAGTCACAAATAATAATGTGTTCACTTATAACTCGTGTAAATATTACCAATGATAAAACATGCTATTTACCAAATCAATCTGACTCTAGATAAAAAAATTTTAAGTATTAAAAGAGTAAACAGATGTTAACATACTGATGCCACTTCTCATCACTCGTGGGTATAATTGACTGTAAAAGACCTTCTTCAATTGAAATTTTCTGCATCTTTTGCTAAACACCTCTGAAATTTAGGGAGGCTGAACATAAGCAGTTACTTTTGAAATGTTATAAATTGAGTCAACCAAAAATGATGCAGAAAATCCCAATCTGTTACATAGTAAATACTCTAAAATAATATTACTGTGCAGGAGTAATTAAACTCAAGTTCTACTTTTTATTATACAACATCCTCAAAACTGGTTTGTTGCAAGACAGGTGAGTATCTACTCCAAAGGATATACAAGGTTATCTATTAGAGACTTCAAATAAGTACCAGAAATCCTTTTTTTAAGTAATAGTTCTATTTCATAGTTTATAACTTTCACATCTATGTTTCATGATGTATAGTCTAGTAGATTAGTTCATAATTCTAATGTATATATATGCTACTGTGATTTATTGTGATAGAAACATCAGGTTTTTCTTCACATATTTCAATTGCCCACTCTTTTTTGGAGTATTACTCTAATTTTAATTGAGATAGCAATGTGATCTGCCAAAATATTCTATTCCTCACCCCCCATTTGATCATATGGCTAAGCGCTGGGCAGCTTTGCCAGAATGCCCCTTAAATGCAGCTTCTCCTGTTGTTCACTACTGTTCGAATAACCAACTTATCAAATATCTTATTTATCAAGTATCTTAAACCCTGAAATTATGTTGAAAAAGGTAAAAATATATACAAGAGGGTTCAGCTCCTTAATTTTGAAGTCATAACATCAGCTCTTTTCACAGAGAATCATATGAACTTCTATGTGCTCAAGGTACTTTTTTTTTCATTTTTACAGATTGATCTGTAATTTTCGAAACTAATTAAAAATAACATGGAAAAATTTAGGGTTCAAACACTTTTACTTATAGTGAAGTTGCACGACTGCAAATTTTTGAAAACCAATATTAGGGAAATGAGAAATCCAAATGTGCTCCACACCCAAGTTGTTGGTAAACAACATTAAGTACAATGTTTTGTAGTATTCTTAGACTTAAATAAATGAAAACATTGTTTGGCATGTATAGAATGAAGTTAAGGTTTCACATGGAAGTTTTCTATTTGTGTGCTCTTTGTGGTTCCTAAGAAAGTAAAGAAAACATCTAACGGGGCATCAGTCTGAATTGTAGTTTAATGTGATAGATTAGTGAGAAAGTCTGCTGCATTTGTAAGAGTTGGGAATGGCATTTGTAAATTAAGATTTCATGCATATAGTTCAAAATCTATTGAATGGGAGCATTTCAGTCACCCTACTCAATATTTATGAATAGCTATAAATATTGGAATATTTTTGCTTAGTCCCATAGTTTTGTTTTGTTTTTTTTTTTTAACAATTATTAACTTTCCTGGGTATTCTTTAAGTCCCCAATTCACAATATAAATGCCAGGGGATGCAGTAGGCATATCGACCACATAAGTCCAAAAAAATTGTGCTTTAATTATTAAATATGTTTCTGTCATTCTGCTTTTCTTTGCAGCTACTTTTCGTTATCCATTTTTAAGCATTATTTAAGAATTGTAAAGCAGTTGTAATGAAGAAAACCACAATTTTTGGATTTAGTCATATAGGAAGAATTTATGAGTAGAAATATGAGACAATTACCCCCATGATTACAAATAGACAATTTTACTAAATATACTGTGGCATCAATATTATCCACTTGTGGTAACCATATTATACAGGTCATCAATAGAATTTTCAAATATTCATTGGACCTGATGGTTTCAGCAGCATGACTTATACGAAGAAAGTGTCAGAAAGCTAAAAGTATAAAGAAGTAATTTTTTGTAATTATTTGTTCTTGAAAATCTGTAGTGCAATCTAGACAAAAACTTTTTTTAATTTTTTCTCTCTTTTAAGAACTAGAGGGTAGATGAAATAATTAAAAATTTTGAAACCGAGAAAACAACTGCATTTTACATGTTTAATAAAATTTAAAGGAATAGCATAATAAAGCAATTCAATTTAAATATTCAAGACTAAATAAAATAAAAAGTATTGTTAAACAGTTTAATGCTTTTAGACACCCTCTTGCCATATTATTCATGAACATGGCCTTCAGTAAATAGCTCTTTGCATCTGCTCATTTGTCTGAGCAATGAAAGCTACATCTCCTGTACAATTGTACTTCAACTCCCAGGCAATTAATGTGTCTTGCTGTAGAAATATAATATGCAATATATTACCTTAGGAAACTTCATTTTACAATGTGTAACAATTTATATAATATTAGAAACATAAACACCTCATAGATTTCACTGAATTCTTCCTGCATTTTTTCTTTAAGGGGCTTTTGCATTTTATCGATGAAATCAGCAGAAACTGCTGCAGTGTCTCTTAGATGAAATATATACAATAAAGAGTGATGGGCCTATAATAACTCTGATTTGACTTGTAGATTTAAAGGAAGAAGAAAAGTCTCAAATGAAAAGTCCCAAAATAGTTTTTAAGAAGTCATTCGATTTTCCTGTGTCTTTGTAAATGTCAGAAGCATACACTGCTTCCACAGCATGTGAACAAGGCTGGAGATCTTTCGTGTCTGCGTGGAAGATGTTTTCACTTGTGTAGCCCTGATTTGAGAACAGATCAGCCATGTTGACTGGAGCACATGAACTCTGAATCTTAGAAGGCTTTAGAGTTCAGATGGATTTAATTGACCTCACTATAATAAGGGAAAGTTTATAGCTGTTTACTGGCATAATAAATGTTCCCTTATCATCGTAGGACTTAACAAAAAGATAAACTATGACTTGTTACTCTTGAAACATGTCCTTTATCTTTTACTGTTCCCCAAAGTACAGAAAAACAAGTAGATCAGCTCCACTACTAGCCAAAGAAATACTGATAGAGTTCAATTGTATCATAATATTGTTCTCGATAGGTGTAAATTGTGCATCTGTTATCCTTGAAGAGTTTGTAAATACAGTCAAATTCTATTTCCGAGAATTGTATTTTTGAGAATTATAAGAATACATGGCGTATGTTCAATTTATATATACCAAAGATATGATAAAACATTCTCAGGTTAAAAAGGAAATATAATTATTACTCAAATTCTGTCTTTGTTCATTCATGCATTTTCTACCATTAATTATTAGATTAAAATAGAAGAAGATTTAAAATCACCTAAGAATGACCAGGTGGACATTTTCCATAACCAAATGCTCCACCCAGCCCCTGGATATCATTTCTTAGGGAGAGCATATTTACTTCTTTTTAAAGACATTTTTATGAGCCAAATAGGAGCATTAACCCAACTCACTGTTGTTTTATATAGTATGGTATAAATGAAGCGTGTCTAAACTCCTCTTTAATGACTTCATTTTTATGCAGCCATGTCTGTATGTCTTTTTAGAACACTTTCCCAAGGGCAACATATTTTGAAGACCAACTACACTTGGGAGAGAAGTGTGCACAAATTCTTAATTTAAAGATTTGTGACATCTTTAATTTATGAAAATATCTTAGGTGAAATTGAAAAGCCCCATGCTCCCAAAGAATCACTATTTTTTCCAGCATGCTGCGTTATTTTAATAATAACTAATTAAGTTAATAGTACTCATTATGTCATTGAACCATGAAATTATAAATCTCTTTCCTCCCTTTAGCCTCTTTGACCAGAATGGTTGAACAGCCTGACAGTTCACGAAACCTATCAGCAATATTCAGAATTTATTGTCTCTTGATTGAATCGATTCAATAAATAAAATATAATTCTAATCGATGGTATTTTGCATCAGCACTTCCAAGTCCCTTTAGTATTTTTAAACAATTGATTTTTTTGACAGACTGCAATCCAGTATTGATAGTCAGTATTAATACTGAAGATCTGTAGTTTTCAGGGAACTATTTAGTTTGCTATATAGAGGGATTTTGACACTTTTTTAATTACTTCAGTATCTTTCGTGACATAGAAATACAGTAAGTAAAATTATTCACCACTCCCTTCTCTTTCTCTCACTTTCACATGGAAGACTTGATCTGGCAATCTAATCTCTACTACCATTACAGAGATCCTCCTTAAACCCATCTGTAGGTTTATGGTAAATACTTTGAATTCCACTATCCTTCTAGTTATTTCTTTATTTTCCCCACTACTGGAGATTTAACCCAGGAAACACTAAGCTACATCTCCAGCCCTTATTTTATTTTCTTGTTTGAATTTTAAAAGTCTTGGTAAATTTTCCAGGTCAACCTTGGACTTGGAATCTTCCTGTCTTGACCTCCTGTGTAGCTGGGGTTATGGGTATTTACCACTGTGACTGGTTTCTTCTTAATTACTTTTGCCTGGAAAACCCATTGGCAGATCAACATGTTTGACAAAGAGACTACCAAACAAATTCTATTCTTCTTCCTGGCTTCCTAGGTCAAACCACTTAAACTTGAAACCTGAAGGTAGTCTTTGTTTTTTCTTTCATTGTGTTCTTGTCTCACCTCATCTGTGGTACTGTGTACATACACACATTATATCGCTTGTCAAATTCTCTTGATTTCTCCTTCATAAAACCATTTTCCTCATCAACATTCCAGTTGTGCTAGGGCAGTGGAGTAGGTTGCCAAAAGACCAAAGCAAATATTGCAGGTGGCTTGTGAAAGATGAGATTCATGAAGATATTAACAGAAAATGATAAGGTTAATAGAGACTATCTAGCAGAAAAGGATAGCACCCAGTGGCAGTGGGATGGACAGAGCAGTCTGCTGAAGGTATTCAGAACATCTAGGGGCAATAGCTGGACTAGTTACTCATCAGAAAGTCTAGGGCGGCTGGTGGGACAGGGAAGTTGTCAGAGAGCTCAGTGTCCAGCTGTGGCCAGGCGGACTTCAGCACTCCAGAAGGCTTGACCGAGCACTCAGTTATTGAATGGATGAGATTTTACACAGCAAACTGCATAGCAGTGACATCATTAGCTTGCTTCATTCCATTGGATGACTAGCTTTCCAAGGAACAGCTGATTTAGCACACGGGAAGGAAAGCAATTTGTACAGATAACACTAATTTGTCATGCACATGATAGCTGGGCACTGTTATTGACCTATATCACAAACCTGTATTTTTCCCTTTAAAGAAACATCTATGCCATCAAAAAGAAAGAATAAATAAAGCAAAGAAACATCTGTGCATGATCCTTCCATGAAACCACTACAAAATATTGAGAAAAGGGGATTATACTTGAGGTCAGTACTGAAATGTGTCTAGATGATATATAAGATATTGCAGTAGTAAAAATGTTTATCTAGTGTGAAGTTCCAAAAGCTTGTAGTCATAGGTATACTAAATAGAATTTAGATTAAGGATAATAAATGCTATGCATTAAGGCACAGAAAATGTCACATATCATCTTTACAAAGGCAAAAACCTCAATCTAATATTAAATAATCATGAAATATTTACACATATATTAATTATGCTTCATCGTACTTGTTTTCTTTTTTGTACTTGTTTTCTTAATCTTATTTCTCCTATTGATTCCCATGTTACTCATTTGTAAATTATTCTATTCAATTGATTTTCAAAAATTTGAAGTGTTTTAATTCCAGTGGTTACTGAAAACATAGGTCTATTATTAGAAGAATAGTGCTTCTCAATTGTACCTGGTTGAAGTATGTACACTACTGGTCAATGATATTCCAAACACAAATCGCCCAGGGTTTTTATCTAATTAACACTGTGTAAAATCATCAAGTGAAAGAGAAGCATTATTTTTGGACATAGACTGTAAGTACTCAATCGGTAGCTAAATCCATTTGATTTTACTTCAGATGTTTAAAGATAAATCCCTGTCTTCATCTCTACTGCTAACATAGTCTAATTAAATCATTATCTCTCAACCGTTATCTATTCTAATTAGAAAGCAGTAGACTCCTAATTGGAGGTTCCACCACCAAACCTAATCCTTCTCCCTTCTTCATCAGAAAAGGCACAAATTACAGTATTCATGGGGCCAGCGACGCAAAGTGAAATATCTCTCCTGTAAAGTTTATATTAGACAATTTTGAATGACTTAGTTGTTGCTCATAAACTAAAATCTACTTTTCTAGGTGGGGCATTTTAAGGAATCTCATCTCCAACTTCCCTTTCTAGTTTCAGTAGACGTTCACATTTGCGTTCCTTCATCTAAGTATGATACGTGCATACTTGCTATGGTAAAACACGGAGCATTTTTAGACATTGATACCTTGGCTAACTTTAATTCTTTTCAAACTTGACTCATGATTTTTTTTTCTAAAGTCACAAGATAATCAGAGAATCATTCAAAGAATCTGGCATACAACTTTTCTTGGCCAACTACCTTTTCTGAGCTGAATAGTTTAGACCGATGCCTGTTATGTCATTTTCTAGAAATTATAGAAATCTCCATTATATACCATACTATGATAAATATTGTTTTAATTTAAAACTATTTCAAATTACTTATGAGATTAGCATGATGAAATAATTAAATTTTATATACATATATGTATGAATAGACACATGTGATATGAGGCATTACATCTAGTTATTTTTACAAGGTACTTTACCTTGACTATGAACCTTTTATTCAGGAACCATAGCTTCCATGCCATTGTACTACCAAAATCACTAAAAAGATCATTTCTAAAGAATAAATATAGATGAAAGGAATAGAGATAATACAGAAAAATATTAATTATATTAGAATCAATTTTAAAGACAGATATTTTCCATTAGTATCTTTAGGACAAACGCACTGCTGTAATTTCTAAGCATTGAATATTCCTCCTCTCAGTGCAATGCCAACAAGTTTTAAAAGTAGGGTGAAAGCAGAAAGTTCTCACTTCATTTGCTGATTTGGCAATTCTATATAGAACGCATTTGTTTAAGGGAAATTAAGCGAGGTGGAAGAGCAAAATTGTGACTAAAATCTTTCATTATTTGGAACTGCTATGCAACTGAAATGTCAACATTTTGGATGTACTATGTTAATAATTAATAGACTTTATTTTTAAGCACAATATGAGATTTACAGAACAATTGAGCAGGTAATACAAAGAGTTCTACATACCTATGCCATCTCTACCCTCCCTTCTCACATACAACTTCCTCTCATGTTAACATCTTCCATCCCCACAGCATAATCACTACAATTAATGAGCCAGTATCAATACATTATTCTTGTTATAATAATCCATGGTTCATATTAAAATTGTCTTTTGGTGTTGTACACTTTCAAGGGTTTTCAGAAATATATGGTGACATCTATCTACCATTACAATTTCATACAGAGTAATTTCATTGCCCTAAAAATCTTCCCTATGATCTTATTTATCCCTCCCTACTTCCCTTCAAATCCTTGGTGACCTCTGATCTAAAATGTCACACAGCTGGAGCAATACTATGCGTAGCTTTTGCAGAGTGGTTTTTTGCACTAAGCAATATGCACAAGAGTTTCCACAGTATTTCTTTCTGGGTTGGTAGCTCATTTCTTATGAATACCAAATATTACTCCACTGTATAAATGTAGCACAGTTTGTATTTATCTACTCACCTTTTGAAGGGCATCTTGGTTACTTCCAAGGCTTGACAATTATACATAAGATTCTTATAAATATTCATATGCAAGAATTTTGTTTACACACAGGTTTTCAACTCATTTGGTTAAGAAGGAAAATTACTGAATTGGATCAAATGGTAAAAGTATGTTTAGTTTTTAAAGTAATCATCATACTAGGAGAGGTTGCATCATTTTGCATCCCAACCAGAAATGAGAATTCATCCTTTTAATTTAATGTGTGCTACAGTTTGTTTGTTGCATGTCTCCCAGTGGCTCATGTGTTAAAGGTTTGTTCCCTAGGGTCACTCTATCAGGAGATGGTGGAACCTTGAGGAGAGAGGGCTTAGAGGGAGCTCCTTAGGACACCAGGACACACCCTCAACGAAGATGCCCTTCCTCTTTCCTTTTTGCTTCCAAACTTATAAGGTGAGCAGGTTGCCCTGCCATATACTACCCCTCACTGTTATCCAGCACACCCACCAGAAGCCCAGAGAGATAAGTCCAACCAATCTGAATCTTCCAAACTGTGAGCCAAAGTAAATGTCTTCTTCTAACTTTTACCTCAGGTATTTCATTACAGTGCCAGAAAGTTGACTAATGCACTCCATCTCTTAACATGTAAAGTGGATATCTTGCAATCGATATATATGTTGTATTCTATACACTCTGACAGTCACTGTCTCTAATCTGCATATTTGACTCTCCACATTTAAGATGACCATCAGTAGAGTTGGATTATTATTTATCATATTTGCAAGTATTTTCCATTTCCTGTACTTGTTCTTTGTTTCTTTTAATAGACTCCTTTTCTCCCTTCTCTGATTTGAAGCAATCATTTTATATGATTGCACTTCCTTTTTCACAGCTTACAAATTGCGTACATTTAAAAAAGAATTTAGCACTTTCCCTAGCATTTGCAATGCACATTTCCAAAGCATGCAAGTCTACTTTCCAATAGCACTCCACTACTTCACAGGCAGTGTATAGAATTTATGACAGAGTATCCCTACTTCTGCCTTTCATCCCTTACAGTGCTGCTGACGTCTCTCCAGCTTATCACTTCGTTATGATCACCCAACACATTATTACTTGGAACAAACCATTATCTATTAGATTAGAAGAGCATACAGAATATAGAGACTTTATTTTACCTTCGTTTATTCCTTCTGACACTGCCTATTAAAATTTAGAACCATTTTTTTTATTTGCAAAAATTGTCTTCTCTCTGAAGAACTTTTGATATTTCTTATAAGGATATTCCACCAGTGGAAAATTCTGTGTGTTTCCCTGGGAACAATTTTATTGATCCTTCACATGCAGAATAAATTCATTGGATGAGAAATTCTAGGGTTTAAAAGAACACTTAAAATATTTTATTCTATTTTTTTTTTTCTGCTTGCATGGCTTTTGATTAAAATTCTGATACAGTTCTCACGTGTTTAAGTGAAGGTATTTTTTATTCCCTCTGGCTTGTTTTAAGACTTTTTGCCTTTGTTTTCCTGAAGTCTGAATATGATAAACCTAGCTGTAGACATTGTAGTTTTATTTCCTAATTGGTGTTCTGCGAACTTTCTATAGTCATGATTTTGTTTCTTTGTGCTGATTTTGGAAAATTACTGGCCATTTTTACTCCAACCATTTCTTTGTGTTAATCCATCTTTCTCTTTCTTATACCTTCATATGTGTATCTTAACTATTTCAGACTTGCTCTATGGTTCTTGCATATTCTGTTTTCTTTTCATTTTACTTTTCAATTTGAGAATTTCTATTCTTTCTAACATCACTTCCTTTCTGATATTTTCTTTGCATTTCAATCTCTTGCCTCGCACTACTGATCTTTCCTTGCATATTGTTCATTATTTTCATTAGCTTGGTTAACGCAAAAGTCACAGTAGTTTTAAATCCCTGGCTTGATAATTCCAAAATTTCCTCTAATGATGTTTTTTTTAGATTGCGGGGATTTTGTTTGTTTGCTTGTTGTGTTTTTGTCTTTTACCATGCCTTGAAACTTTTTTGTTTTTGTCAATAGTTAGACGTGATGTATGAGGTAAAAGGAAATAAAAAAGATACACATTTCGAGTAAGATTAACATATTTATCTTACTATGAGTTAGCTATGTTGACTATTTCCTGTAGCTGAAGCTGAAATTTCCTCCAGTGTCCTTGTTTGAGTCTTTCTTGCTATCTATGGGTTGTCCTAGAAACTCCTTCTTACATAGTCCTAGCATTGCAGTTATTTAAGCTATAACGCACTGTTACTATATTTGATTTCTACTATAGTAGTCAGGTGTAGAGGAAGAGAAGTGTCCCACAATCTGAAATTTAGATTTTAGTCTTTTAGTGGCTGCTCATTTATGTTCTGTGACCCTCACAACTGTTTTCCAGCTTTATCCCTCCCCTCTACGAAACTGGAAGGTCACAGAAGGCTGGCGCTGTATACCTGTGCTTCCTCCAAGTACCTAAGACTCTAGTGAACTCACTTATTTACTGGGTAGTTCTCTGTTTTAGAGAAATCTGAGCGAACTTCAGAATTGTTTCTTTCAACTTCACCCTGATCAAACTTGAAGTGATTTTTCTCCAGTCATTACCATGAAAAAATATTGGAACTCCCGAAGGTAAAATTTATGAAAGTAGTTTTACATCCTCAGAGTTTTTTTTTTTTAAGCTTTTAAAACGTTTTATTAGTGCATGTTTGCCATTCATGCAGTTTACAATCATCTTGGGGAGTGGTTACATGTATATACCACAGCCAGTTCCTTTTTTTTAGTCTCCTTCCCCTCCTCACTCCCTCCTTGCTCCTCTAATTCCCATCCTGATTTTCATTCTTGATTTTATTAATCTTAGTTCCTGTTATGTCATATAATGTTTAAATTCATTGAGGTCATTAGGTGCCTGTATACGAAACATCTTTATTTTACTTATTTCCCCTTCCCCTCCTCCTCATCCCTTGCCCTTGTACCCTTGGACCACTTCCCTATTGCAAAAGATCTATCCCTTTCTCTTCTATCCATATTGGTCCTTCTATCCGTATTGGTGTTTTCTTCAGGGTTTTAGATTTTGTCAAAAGCCTTTTCTATGTCTATTGAAATGATCGTGTGGATTTTGACTTTGCTTCTGTTTATGTGATGTACTACATTTATTAATTTATGTATGTTGAACCATCTTTGCACCTCTAGGATGAAACCTACTCAATCATGGTGTATGATTGTTTGAAGATGTGCTGCGTTCTGTTTGTTAATATCTTGTTGAAGACTTTTGTACCCATGTGCATTAAGAAAATTGGCCTATAGTTTTCTATTTGGGTCTTTGTCCAGTTTGGGGATCACGGTGATACTGGCATCCATTAATGAACTTTGGAACACTATCCATTTCAATTTCTTCGAAAAGTTTGAGGTGTGTTGGTGATGTAACATCCTTAAAGGTTTTGTAGAATTCAGCAGTAAATCCCTCAGGTCCTGGGATTTTGCTAGATTCTTTATTACGGTGCCAATTTTGTTGCTTGTTATTGGGTTGTTAAACATATTTATGTCATCTTGAGTTAGTTTTGGTCATTTGTATGCATGTAGGAATCTGTCTCTTCAAAATTTGCTAATTTGTTGGAATATGTTTTTTCACAGCAGTTATTAACTATCTTCTGGATTGCAACAGTGTCTGTTGATTTGACTTTTTTCATTTCTAATGGCATTGATGTGAATCTCTTCTCTCTGTAAGTCTGGCTAGGGGCTTATCTATTTTATTTATTCTTTCAAAGAGTCACCTCTTCAATTGGTTGATTTTTTTAAACTGTTTTTTGAGCTCAGTTTCATTGATATCCACTCACATCTTTATAACTTCCCTCCTTAATTTCAGTTTAGGGCTGATTTGTTGTTTCTCAAGTATCTTAGATTTCCCATAAGGTTAGTTATTTTTCCTTGCTCTGTCTTTCTAGTGTAAGCATTGATTGAGGTAATTTTTCAGTAGTTTTTTGGTTTTTTTTCAAATAGAGTCTTGCTATGTACTCGGAGCTGTGCTATATATCCTAGGTTGGCCTTGAACTTACGATCCTTCTGCTTTGAACTCTTGAATGATGGGATCACAAGCATCTGCTACAATGCCTGTCCTTATCATAGATTTTAAATTTCGAAGTAGTTCACAATCAGCCTCTAGCAATACATTTAAATGTTCCTATCAGGTAGAGTCCTTTAATGGCTTCTGCTTCAGTTAAACTGATATATATTCTATGTATTAGCTTGTATCTTCTTTTTTTTTTTCTTTTGGGTGGTGATTTATTGTGTGACCTTGGTTCTCTGAATCATCTAAGAAAAGCCATTGATTTTTAGTTTGTGCAGCTTTGTTTCTTGTCATGAGGACTGGGGTCATGGTTTCCACACCTTTTATGCATCAGAACAGAAATCGGAAGCATGTGTGTGTGTGTGAGTGTGTGTGTGTGTGTGTGTATGCATGCATATTTATGTACACAATTATTTACATAGTGTATATACTTTCTCATAGTATATATGTTTAGTTAGATGTATTTAAACTTCCATCCTGAACAGAATTTACATATTATACATATATATGTTTCTTTGTATATCATGTATAAATATATTGTAATAAATGTATTTCACATAGTTATCCATATACTTAGGTGTACATATGTTTTTCTCATACCTTTCCTAGATTAGTTAAAATGCTCATTTATTTACTCATTAATCATTAACTTTAGCCAGCTAAATAATTAATTACTCAAGCAAGCAAACAGAAAAATAATCTGTGAATGTTTATCATGGGCCAAAATTTTAGCTAGATGAAAGGCTAAAAATAACAGACAATATAAATATATCACAATGGCCATCCTTATAGAGTGGATATGTACGTGCAGACACAATGCTAGGTCTGTGAAACAGGCGTATTCCAAGCACAGTACCTTGGAAGCAAATAACATGTTCCTGATTCAATTGCAAGTGATGAGACGTCTTTCTTGAATGTGAAAGAAGCTAGAAGATACATGGAGTTAGTCAAGCCAGGAGGGATAGAAAAGAGTTTTGTGTATGAAGAAGGCAAAGAGATCCAGGAAAAATTGTTAAAAGAGATATGGAAGGTGACACAGTCTAATTTTTATGCTCAATAAAACATGCCAACACTATTCCACACATATGAACAAGCATATTCACTATACATATGAGAAAAAACTAAAAACCTTTCAAGAATCCAAACCAAAGTCTTTCCAAACTAAATTCCCTCAATAATAATTAAATATATGTACTCTACGATCATTAATTTACTTCACATTAGGCCTTCAAAAAGCAATCATATCCACATTAATTAACAAGAGATTATCAATAATTTGAGAGATTCAAGACCTTACTTTTGGATCAGCAGCATGCAGAATACTTTCACAAATAATAAAATATTCCAGCCAACAAATAAAGGACATAGAATCTCAGGAAATGGCATCATCCTTTATAACTTCAGGTTTCCCCTCAGAAGTGTATATTACTACAACATTGTGGAGTTTTACAATGCAAATTCTCAACAACTCTACAAGGTTCTTACCATGTAAATGTCTTCAGATGCATAATCAAGCACAAAAAATAAAAAATATGCCTGGTTTGTTACACAGAGCAGGGAAGAAGTGTTTGCTTAGATAGACTCTGGGCACCATCTGGGAGACAAGTGCCTGGTTTTGCAACAGATTGCACAATTTTCCTGTGGATCTGGAAAAAAGCCCTAACTGCTTTAATAGAGAGTTGATTTTACATGTCTTTAATCTTCATTTCAGTTTGTCTGAAAGGCAATCCATATGGTTGAATGGCAGAAGTAGTCATTAGCCTAACACAGTGTTCAGACTTCCATCTTTCTGTGGGAGATATGAAATATTTCACCTTATAGAGTTAGTTTTCATTGCACATGGCAATTAATCTTTTTACTAGCCAAGCACCTACTGCATATATATGCCATTTGATTGATTAGATTAGAAATTTAATGTTACAGTTCATACATTAGTAATATTTCAATATAACACGTACCAAGGACTCCACTATCAATAATATGAGTGGATCAAGAGCAGCACAAATTAGCACCTGGAGCAGAAAGGATGACCTTGGCAGGAAGGGAATACTTCATCCACAGCAGAGAAATCTCAGTGCAAAGTTCATCCTATTAGAAGCTCTGTGTGGATCCTGTCACTGGAGGGTAGATGGATTCCTGACTAGCAACTGAAAACCTATAAAAGCAGATGCAAGACAAAATTCCCCAATGGAAGAGACATTGCCTCTACACACCTTTCTTGACAGATGCTAGAAAGTAAAATACTTTTGGTATCATGCAGCAAAAAATACAATTAAAAATCCTAAGTTTAGCTCTGAAGCAAAAGGAAGCTTTTTCAGTTAAGCTAATTTCTTTTGGTGTCTGAGTCTTGCACACCCACTAGAAAAAGTAATTTATATGTTTCTGTCTATACCCAAGGGGAGAGTTGAGGGGGAAAATGTGTTTACATTTATTTATCATACATTAAGCCATATGCTGACCTTAGAATCTCAAATATGTTAGCAAATATGATCTACCAAATGTTACATCAAGTTAAAGTGATGCTGTCTCTCATAATACACTGGAAGAAATTGAATATTTAAGCATTCTAACACATTCCTAAACTCATAAAATGTTAAGTCAACACTATGGGATTAAAAATATTGTTCCACAATCCAGACTTTTTTTTTACCAATTATATGTTTGCCTTCTTTTATTTCACCTTGTTTTTTTCTTGGAAAGATGATTCCAAGAAAAGCACATGTCATTCTCTCCCAAATTGTACTCACTTGATTATAAGGAGTAGTACATATAAGGTTCACATGGTGTAGCTAAATTGAAGAACACAGAATAGCAATCATAAAAGAGAAAACAGAAAATAAACTGTAAGATCGTAATTGAGAAATAAAAACAATATGAGTCAAGGCCAGTGTAGCTATAGTTTGTTTTTATAATACAGACTTTCTAAAATCAAGGTATATTATAGAGTGAAATAATGGTCTTAATTCTTCAACACTTCCTGGTTCTAGCACTTTTGCCATTTACCTTTTTTAGGTCTTTTTCTCCAAGAGTCTGAATTCACCCATTTGGTTTGCTTTTGGTTAAATGAATCATAGCAAGCATCACAGGAAAAGACAACTGGCTGGGTTACTGGGTTTGCTCCCTCCTTCTCTATTACCATCATCATCAGGGGACGGTTAGGCAAAACCAGCGGTCCCACAAGGAGGACGAGAGACACACAGGCCAGAGATAACTCACTCCAGTCACTCCAGTCAAGGCCATCCTAATCAGCTCAGAGCCAAACCATAAATAATGAGCAGACCAAGTGAAAAACAGGAAAGCTGCCTGGCTGCAAATCACTGATACCTAAGCAATAAATGCTTACTTATTGTGTTACAGAAGCTTAAGGTTGTTTATTATGCAACATTATTAGGGCAACAGATATAAGATACTAAGTAAACTAGAAAGACTAACGTGTCTTAGTGAGGATTGTTAACATGGTAGTTTCCACTGTTGTATTTCTGTGTCTCTTTCTCCTTGTTCAAGGATTTCTGCTTTGTGGACTTACATGTTACAGTATTTGGTGTGGTGGTATCTGTATGTCTTACATCACCATTGTGAACTGTGATCTTCAAATTCAGCCTGAGCCTGTCACTGTGAATGGAGTGATGGTGCTTTTAATTGCTTAAGCTAAATCAAGATACACATCTAAAAATAGAAATATACAAAATTGCTTGAGTGAAAGATATAACGTATTGCTAGAAAAAATGAAATGGAAAATGGCTCCACAACATAATAAATACCAACCATGGGCTAACAGAGTCCAATAGTTAAATGAATGAACAATTAAATGAATAAACAAGTATTATAAAGCTCAAGTAATATTAGTTTTGTCTTTTAAGCAAAAATCAAATATTGTCAGACAGTGATAATAAAGGATAAGCAGGCTAAAGAAATTTGGGGTTTGGTATATTAAACATATAGTATGCAAATGTATAATTATATGATTAACTTAATATTTTATTTAAGTTTTATTATTTTCTGAGAGTAGGAACTATAATTTAGAGTCTAGAAAATGGTGATTCTTCTAGTTCAATGGTGATGTGCATTAATTTGGGTATTTAATGGAGAAGTCAGTCTGCTGAGGAAAGATTTTGCAGTCTATTTAAACTTGTTTTAATTTAAATCCCAAGTCATTCTTTGTGTCTATAGTGTGGAACTGCTTAATAATCTGTAGCAATAAAGCAAAGATTTGGAGACAGATTGGTTTTCAAAGTAACTCTTGAAGACGTACCATAGACTACCCAATGGTTACAAATACAGTGCATATGAGTAAATGAAAGGGAAAGATGGATGCAAATCAATTAGCATATATCATTTAAATTATCAACCTAATAGCAGACAAACCTTCAATAAGTGTCAAGCTAAAATAGTAGAATCAAATTGTGAACAGCCAACCCCTATTAATCAATTCTGTGCCTAATTATTAACTAGTTTGTGAACACTGTTAATAGTCCAACAAAGGAATTTATCAAAATATAATATTAGACTGACACAATTAAATGGATTTCTGGTCAATGATAAATCACTCTTTTGAGATTAACTGCATAGAATTGAGATTAGCTAAATCTTCGGATGATTTGAAAGCTGCAATCAAATTCTTTGGGAACTGGACAGGAGGGGTTGCTACTTAGAGAGTGAGAGCGTACAGAAAAGAGCATCCTTCAAATTTGAAATGCTGTCTTCTTGTCACAGACAACACCCTCCTCAGGCGGCTTGGAACGTGGAAACCAAGAATCCCAGGAGATTAAATTAAAAACTAGTTACGTGGCCTGATTACTAAAAGCTTAAAATATGTGAAGTTAAACTTATGGAAGCTGGTAGCAGAGATCAGCTCTTACCCATGATTTGAAGTCTGAATAATGAACACGACAATACAGCAAAATAAATTGGGGAGCTGCTACCTTCCTATAAGACAGTCATTGGCTTATGCAGCAATAAATCAAACACACATCATCAGCTATATGCAAAAAAGATTATTTTATGTTCCTTTTAGACAGAAGGCATGTGGAACTTGTATTTATAGCTCAAGGTTCCTAGAAGTCTTGAAAATACTTCTAATAAAACAACAATAATAAGTGTGTTCATTTATGTTTGCTGCACATTATACATACTACACAAAAAGCTGCCTACCTCCCCTTGTTATGAACTTGCTTATTTTGCAATCAGTTTATGAATCCTGAAGTACTATTATCCTATTTTACAAGCAAAAAATTCTTGACACAGAGATTCAATAACATGCCCAAGGTCAAGTTTCAGATAGTATATCAAAAAGCTGGGATTAAATCCCAGGTAATTTAGCACCCAGTGTCCATTCTCTTAAAGTAGAAGTTTATCTTTCTGTTGCACAACTCAATATCCCAATGTGCAATTTGAAATATTTAAACTCCCTTGTGCCAGTCTGGATGCCAAGAGAGGCTTACGTTTAAAAAGGACTTTACTTTCCCTGACAAATTCACATTTGATTTCACAGTACCCCAGTGAGACAGATGGGCACTAAGGATGGTATAGTTTAGGTAAATTTCCAAGGCAAGATAGCTAGTTCACTTTTTGTTTGTGTTTGTTTGTTTTGTTTGCTTCTTTTTAATTTTTAAGATTGTTTACTTTTTTCTTACCTTTTTCCAAACATATTTGTTTCATCATGTAATTATTAAGCATAAGAATCTTATATTTGAATTTTGAGCCTGCTGCAATCCAGAATACATTTGAAGTATTCAGAAAAAGGTAGGTTTTATTTCGGCTCAGAGACCGAAAATACTTGTCTTCACTCCATTTTCTAAAAAGTAATCAGACTTTGACTAGTCATAAGTTATTGCTTTGACTTAACGTATCAATTTCACTTAGTCTCTTTCTGAATTTTAGGCTCATGTGTATAATCTGATTAGGTATATTAAGATATTAAAGACATTTTAAATTCCCAAACTGAAGGTGTTTTAAATATATTTCTTAATTCACAAGTAGAATTCAGTGATAAATACTCACTAAATACTGGAAAATTGAAACAAGTAAACATACTTTTAAAATACAATTTTATGCTTTTGGCATACTGAACAGCTCAATGAGGAAATCTGTGTTGACATCATGAAACAACATTACACTAATTCTGCTTGTGTTTTTTAGTGGACATCGAATCAACTACATCCTTTTGTTCCATCATTCCCTTAAAAATATATATTTCCTTGATCAGTCTCTAATAGAACTGTGAGATTGGTCTTTGTCTAGAAATGTAACAAAAATAAAGACAACGTTCAGGAAACATTGTAATTTATATTTTAAAGATAAAATCAATAACAAAACTGCACACGAATAAAATGAAAGGTATGTGTACATTCAAATTCAGTTAGTTGGAAAATGTAGAATACACACACACAAATATTGCTATATATGTATAGTCATATATATGATATATATAAATATATGTGTGTGATTGTATAAATGTATTTTCTAAAGATTATTCAGAGTGTATTTGGAGTATGGAATTGGAATTTGGGACTAAGTTACTATGTGGCTTATCAACATAATAACAAACAGGAGTGGCTCCAGCTAGAAAATAGCCTCATGTAAATATTAGTCACAGAAAATTTTACTTATTTCATAATGTAGATCTAAGCATGAGTCCAGACTTCAGCAAGCCGAGGCAAAAGAATGCAGGATTAGTTTGCAATTTCATTTTAAAGGTCTAGAAAGAGCACTACGATCTACTGCGGAAGAGACGCTCATAACTGAGGATCATAGTGATTGCTATTTGACGACTTTAATATGTAAGGGCACCTGATTAAAATTTAAGGAGTATCTTGAGTATTTCTGAAGACAAATTAACGTTTATTGACTATTTCTTGGTGTCAGTCTCTGGACTGGTTGCTTTGTACATGATATGCCCTTTAATACTCATGAGAACTTTGGGAGCTTTGCTTCATTAGTTAGAAAAATGTTTTGCTTTTAATGAAAAAAATGTATTTTGGAATCAGGTGTGGACTCAATGTCTTCACTACCAACTTTTTGAAGAGCGGCTTGAACGTTATTCCCCGTAGGTGGAAGGGCCATGTGACTTGGACAGATGCTTTCTTGTTTTAAACTGTGATACATTATTTTTAGTTTGTCTTTTTCAAAATGTGTATGCTGCTCTTCTAAATATTCTAAAGTCTTCGCACCTTAGAGGAAGACACTAATTCAGGGTTGGAAAAGTTATAGACAAAATGTCAGAAAAGCTGTTGAAAATAGAGAGAGGGTATTTATATATAAATTTACAAGCTGTAAAGGCAGTTTTTTGAATAAAAATTTAAGATATTTTGAAGCCCTAATTGTGTATCTAAATGGTAAATCATCACGTTGGGATGGTTCTGCTGTGAAGATAAGTGTTACTCTTACACACTAGGTTCACTTCCTGCTCACTGAAAGTCTTTTGGACTGCAAGACACTCTAAGCTAACCCTCCTCCAAATGATGACTTATCGGTGCACTTGCAAATCAGTTCTCATGCTTCTGCTCAGAAGAGCAGTTTAAAGAGAGTGGTGGGAGAAAGACCAAACCAGATACTCAGATTCTTTTGTAGAAGCCAAAAGACTGATCTCATAGAAGAGAGTGGAATGGTAATGTCTAGAGACTGGGAAGGGTAAAGGAAAGAAGAGAAGGAGAAAGTTAGATAATGATACCAGAATACAGTTATACAAGAGGAATGAGTTCTGGCATTTTATAACACAACAGGGTAACTTCAGTCTACAACAATGTGCGGTATGTTTTCAAATAGTTAGAAGAAGCCACAGATTCTCAAAGTATATAAATGATAAATGTTCCAAGAGAGGGAAATGGTATTTACCCTGACTGACCACTATACATTGTATTCATGTTGAATTATTGTGCTATACTCCCTAAATATGTGCAAATAGTGTGTGTCAATTTTTAGAAAGACTGAAAGACTAGAACTATTTAAGGTATTGAGCACAATCTTTGTTTTATTGTGTATGCTCATATGTACCTTGGTCTGAATCATGGATATGCTTCCAAATCCAAATCCTAGGCATTCTAATTAAAAAATGATTACCTAAATTTGCAACTTTAAAACCTATAAAAGTGATTTAATGCATATGTAAGGCTTGCGAGTGGATAACCCACTGCAAATTCTTGACATTTGTTATCTATAGAATAAATTCCCAGAGATCAGAATGCATATTTATGTCAGCAAGTGTGTGTCTCTCTGTGTGTGTTTTGGTGCAAGTATACACAATTTCAGAGATTTTACAAAGCCTATGCATGGGTCCCTGTCCCTTAAGGTCAAGGACTACTACATTAAATAATTTGGCTTTTCTTTTCCTAACATATATTTGAATAAACCACAAAGTCAACTTGAAAATTTCCTCTCCATAATAGTCACGAAAAAGTAGAGACGTTTGATCTAGAATACATCTATGTTCTTTTTACTAGAGTAAATCACTATTTCCACAAGGAATAATTTTACTCTAGCACCTCAAAATCATTAAATATAGTAGAGGTACTATCAATTAAAGTGTCTCATAGTTAATTACAACAAGAAGCAGAATCATTCAACTAATCATAGGCGGATATAAATAAATTAGTTCTTAATCATAGCTTTGAAAGGAAAGAAAAAAGAAGACAACATCAAGAAACTCAAATTGCCTTCCCTTGGGCAAAGACATAAAACGTACTATGAATCAAGGGTTTAACTTCAATTTTGTTGATAAGATCATCACAAAATTTTAATAATATTAATATGTAATTTCTCCAATCTGGGTTTTGAATATAATTCCTGTATAATATAACTCCAAATAAAGGGACATATTTGCCAGGGTTAGTGTGAAAGTTTCAGATAGAAGACAGATATGGGGACATAATAGAGAACAACATACTTTCCAGCTTTTTAGCTCACTGTATCCCCAGGCTGTGTTGAACGGGTATGTGGGGAGGAGAAAGTCCTTCGCTACAGTTTCACATCTGGAGGGGCTGCTTTTCTACGTTCTTTCTTTACAGAGAGAGAGAGACAAAAGAAGCCATCCTGATATCTTTATTCTCATCTAAGGGAACAAGGATCAAACACTTATGTCTCCCATAATTTTCATAAAAGTAAGCTTATCTGCTTTTCTCCTTTAAATTTGAAGTTTATTTCCAATATTCTAATTATAAAGCTCAGGGTAGATTTTCATCATTAATGACAAATATCAAGTTCCAGAGGTTTATTAATTGGTGGAATAAACACCAAGAAATTAACAGGATTTCACGCATTTAGAGGAGAAATATTTCCTGGTTAAGTGGAAATTTGTGCAGATAGCTTCTAAAAGACCTTCATTCTGAGCAGTTTTATAGTGGAAAATTTTATTCAGAATTCTGGATGTTCTTTACTGAGCTTCTTGTAACTGACAGTCAGTGGATGGAACTTGTATTTAGCATCGGGATCCAGTTTGTCCCAAGGTTCTGGGTTACTCACTGTGTTCCAGCTGACCTCTGGGTTGAACATCGCCAGAAGCATGACATGTGGTACAGCTCCAGGCCTTCCACCTGCAAGATACACAAATATGGGCTCAAGCTTGGAAGTCTTTCTGCCGGACTGAGGTGGCAGAGCATGTGTGAGGCAAAGCTGATGGTCTAAAAGGAGACAACCTACCTGCCAGACCTGACACTAAGCAACCTCCACTTGCAAACTGTACAGTTTTCCAGAGTCGCCCAGAACCTCCTACCTGAAGGTGATCTTTTAAGGAAAAATGAAACAAATTCAAAGTCATCCGGCCTAGTTTTGAATCCAGCCTTTTCACTGCACTAACTGGTAAAAATCACTTAATCTTTCTGAATTTCAATTTCCTTAATAAGTATTTTTAAATAATTGTTTATATCTCAAAGCTGGTCGAGAGGATTAAATGAGATCATCCTCATAGTACCTTAGTAGTAGCAATTCAATTTTATACGGAATTAATAGTTTATACTTGCTGATATTTAAAGATGTATTTACTGAAACATTTATTTTTATGGTTTTAATTATGTTAAGTATCTTGATTCTGCACTTGAGCAATTTTAATGGTAGAGCAGAGTCTGGATTAGAAAAGGGAACATGTTCTTTTGGTTCACAATTCTAATCTAACCCCATATTTGACCTCCTTTCCATATCCTAAGAATAATCTTTAAAAAGTTATTATATAGAGTGCAAGACTGGAGATTTTGAAGCACATGGATTAAAACCACATCCCTAAGCCACTGATCATAATTCGACAGCATATTTCTTTATCTATCCAATTAAAGTAATATGTGAATAAATTCTATGTCAAACCATTTTCCATATGGCAACTAATCTGAGATGAAAATCTGATGGTGGATTTGTGACTTTTAACTCTTCGATATTCTCCTTTGTCTTTCCAAGCTCCTTAACGAGGCTGGAAGTAGCCTTCATGAGAAGGTCCTAGATTCTCTCTCTCTGGTACTTACTGAATCTTTTACATGATAGTGTGATCCTCAAGGGACCCCTGCACACACTTGGTCTTCCCTTTCATTCCACTCTTTGCTTGGGTAGCGTGGATTCATTCTTCAATTCATGTTCTGCTCATCCCTGAATTACACACCTTAGTCAGGCATGCTGACAGAACATCCTACGTCCTATACATGACCTTACAGAGGTTGTTCTAGATCTTCTATCTAGTATTAACACTGTTCATACATTTTTAAATGCCCACTTGCTGATTAGGTCATGAAATATTGCAGATCGCTCTATCTCCAAAATCTAATACAGTGTCTAGCATTAAATGAATGTTTAAATGTGCTACAGAAATGAACACAGTATTACAATTTTATGGCTATTGTCCATATCTCTATAATTTCTAGCTTTTTAAGAATGTGACTAGTTTGCTGGGGATTTAGCTCAGCGGTTAGAGTGCTTGCCTAGCAAGCATAAGGCCCTGAGTTTGATCCCCAGCCCCAAAAAGAAAAAAGAAAAAAAAATTAAGAATGTGAATACTTTGAATAAGTAAATATACAAAAGTTTGTAATGTACATGAAATAAGTTTCTTGAGGAGAAAAATTTATCTGACTTTGTATTCACAATTAAATATTTAATATACAACATAGAAACTGGCATATAATAAGCATCAGCGCAACATGTTGAACAATAAATGAACTAAGATATACTTTTCACACATAGGATCCAGAAAATAATGGAAATACCAAGTTGCCTCCTATCAGTACGTATAAACTACCATCATATATAAATAGTTCATAGACATTAACCATAGCACGAATTTCTGTTTTCAGTGTTTGGTTTTTCTGTGTGTGTGAAAAAGAACTATCTTTACAAACTATGGAAAATCAAAGAGAGACACATTTTGTGAGGAATCACGTGTGTGTGTGTGTGTGTGTGTGTGTGTATACCTTAGATATTATTTTTCCACTCCAGTGTCTAATCTCATTTGAAAATACCACAATGGGTAGTTAGGCATTTGCTAAGAAATTAAAGTCAAAATAAATTTTAAATGATTTATGATTTGTAATAAAAACAGTAATATAGTAATTAATAATTAATTAATTAGTACCCATTTTGCCAGTTAATTGTATACACTTTTTTGTTCCAGAACAACAAGTATTTTAGGAAAATAAATAGCTTGTCTTTCTGCAAAATACAATACATGGATCTGTCTTTTAAAACTCCTGCACATTTTTATTGAATCCATGTTATTTATATGAAGTTGTTACTTTAGGATGAGGTAGCATTAGTGTCTGATGTAGAGAGTAAAGAAAAGAGAGTAAAGAGAGGGTATCAAGTCTCCTTTAGAAATCACTGCAGGGTCAATAAATAAATAAAGATAATATTAATTAATTTACAGCATGCCAATACTGCAACAATATTTGGGAGGGGAAGTTCTTATACTGCATCACATTTGAATTTACTGAAATTCTCTTGGCTTCTTTCTTTTTCAGGAAAACTCTCTCTGTGTTAAGATACCTTAAGCTCAATAATTTATAACCCTGGATCCTAAAAAGGGGTGATCATCTCTTCCCTTGTATGCGTATAATCAGTGTTGGTGAAAACAGGCTTTCTTTTGCTAGGCAAGAGAGATGTTGCAATGTGATCGGCCAGTGTAGGTTGTTACAGTGATGATAAAGAAGACTCAACATGATCGACAACTTCCGGGAGATACATGAACTGGAGTACGGGTAATTCTTAAAAGGAAATGTTATAAAGGTAAGAAATTCTTATTAGACCAATGAAAATAGCAGATTACTCGATACCATAAAAGATATGAGAGTAGTATACCAAACTCTACCTACTTCAAACAAAGCAAGCTTCCTTTCATCTGTTCTATTCATTGAGTATCTTCATGAGACTTTTTTCTTTCAAAGAAATTGATTCGTTTCTTTTAGAAAGCTTGGAAGCTTCTGAAATTGATTAGCCTAAAGTTCATTTTTAGTTTGAAGATTTCATTTGTTTCTGAGAGGCGAGGCCAGGGTCAAAAGAATTCAAGAAAGAAAGATAGTAGAAAGGTTAACAGATGCGCTTTCTAAAATGAAATGATTCTCATTGTGGGAGGAAATTGTTACTAATTAGTAGATAAAGGTGGTGATAGTTAAATAGATCCAAGATTAAATGGCTAGTGTCAACACCCACTAACCTTTTCAAGTCATAATGACTTGCCCAAGAGCAAAAAATACCTGTGTAAGTGTAGTCTTTTGCTTAATATTGCTTTGAGGAAATCTTGAATCAGGCAGTAGACAAGGATTTATCAGTCGAACAAAGCACGTGTGCTCAGAGTTGTTGGCTGATCCAGAGTTTTATTAGATGGTTGCCTATTAGAGAGTAAGACAATCAGCAAGACTAACCTCCTTCCAGAGTATTTCAGTTTTGAATGATCCCTACTTGTCCAGAGTAGCTACTTATCATCTCTCTCTCTCTTCCTCATTTTTCTCTACCTTCAAATAAATCATTCTCTTGCTAAAAAAAAAAAAAAGACTAACCTCCTTCCTTTTCCTTTTTGAGACCATCATTCCTTTACATTTCACCATCAATGAATGTCCTGCTGGTTCTTAAGGAGTGTGTATATCATCTTTACATGCCAGGATAGATGAGACTATTGATAAGGGTTGTCTTCAAGTACCAAGTAGATAGCAAATACTTTGTTGAGCATTCGTCAGTAATTATGTGCAAAATATTAATTATTTTCAAATTAGCAGGCTTAGGCTGGAGAAATTTACCACTTTAACTGAATTCAAAAGAATAGCAACATTAAAATCTGTGTGTATTTGATTCTAAAATTGACTATTTTCCCATGATAGTATTGAATTTTTCCATGAGATTTTTCCAGTCAATTATTTCTTCTGCCCAGAATGATTCTAAACATAAAAAAAGAATTGAGTGATAGAGTTTCCACGTTTTAGGAATGTTTTCTCCCTTCCTCTTCCTCCTCTTCTTCCTCTTCCTCTTCCTCCTCCTACCCTTCTTCATCTCCCTTCTTAATTGAGTTTTCGGTTCATTGAACAAGATTTTTATACACAAGTTCACAGTAATTTCAAATATACTTCCATAATTCTTCAGAGTCCTTCCTTCCTGAAAATAGAAAGTGTTCCTGAGTTCTTTCACCAGGAAGTGAGCTCACCTTCAGATGGAGTCGTACAGTGATCACTATAAAGTCAGGTAACATCTTCCTGCTTCCTGTACCATGAACAACATGGGGAGAACTCCACTCAACAAGCAACAGGGGCAATCATCTTGTGTGGAGGACAATTTTGGGGGTGTCAAAATGAAGAAGATAAATGGGATAGTAATGGCTCTTGTGATAATGACACAATTTAATCAGGCTACACAATTTACAAATCCATGGTTTCAAAGAAGGTTAATAATACAATGAAATATGAAGCTGCTTCCCGTATCTTAAGTACAAATGTAGAAAGAGTGCTTGTAAGGCAGTTTTTCTAGAATATGGAAAGGACATTTCTAAATTTGAATGGCAGTATGCATCATATCTTAAAAATCTGTATCTCCGTGGCTGTAAACTAGAATACCTTGACAGTGACATCGCGACTAAAACACTGGACATGTTAGGACTCTGGTAGAGTTTTTGTTTTTCCTTTTTAATGACAAGAAGACTTCGTATTAAGTTCTGAATTGATGCTGAGTGACAGAATGTCTCCCATATCTCTGCCACTAGAAGACAACTATCACAAGCTCAATTTGCTTAATAGGAACATGACATGTGCCATCCCACAAAAAGGCAGGTGCCTTCAAATGAGCAGTGGCCAATTTCACTTTTGAGAAATAAGAAACCTTGTCTGTATTCTCCGAACCAATTATCCAGCCAACTATACATTGGGGAAATTAATTCTTGAAGCAAAAGATTTCATTACATTCATAACTACAAATATTGTTCTTGGATAAACTGCCTGGCTCACTTGACTGCGTGACCTTTTATTTCGATATATCTAATAGATCTATAAAATTTTCTGTGAAGAAGACTTTTTTTCTTAACTGCTCTTTCAAATTGTTGAATATCAGATGAATGTTAAGTCCATCCAGAGTTACTGACGAAGTCAAATACTCTATATATGTTGTGATACTGGTTTCCAACTTTCTACATCCATGCAGAGCATCACAGACTCTCCATGACAGAAATTTAATCAAATAATGTAAATTTTCGTCTTAACTAGAACTTCAGTACTATAAGATCTAAGATAATTTTTAGTCACCAAATGAAAGAAGAGACTTATTTATCATATTTTTTTTTTACAAAAACTAGTATATTTCATAGCAAAAGTTATTTAGGCTCATTATTTTAGGTTATAGTATTCATTTTAGCTTATATTTGGATAAGTATTGGTATAATATTTCCTGTTTGTCAATATATATGTAACATTTATTACTTTATTCTTGAACTAAGACATATCAAACAAAATTTTAACCTTTACATTAATAGTGAATGCAACAAAAATACACTAAATAAAGATACAAGTAATATAATTAATGGTAAAACTTTTCAAGGGTGAAACCTAAGAATGACAGAAATTTGTTCAACCCATGGCATGTTTCAATTTATTTCACTCCTTTTTTATAAAGCTGCTAGGAAACTCACTCTTTATTATTACTATTTATTATTATTATTGATATTGATAGTACTGAAAATATAATGTGACTTTCTGAAGACGCTGATATGTGTAGTTCTAGTTTATTGTTTCTTAACCACCAGAACTATACGTTTGTTACTATAATGAAGTTGAGTATTCTTATAATTTATTATTTTTAAACTTTCATCTCTTTACCCTCAAATGCTTATATTCATTCTTGGCACTCGAATAACATGATTTAGATGATAGTTTTGAAGGATAATTTTTTTTTTTTTTTTTTTGGTACCGGGAATCGAACTCAGGGCCTCATCCTTGCCAGGCAAACACTCTAACCACTGAGCTAAATCCCCAGCCCTTGAAGGATAATTTTTGAAGGGTATAAGTGGTCTGTCCATGAAAAGCTTTTGCCACCTTAGAGGGAAGCATGAGGGAAGTGCAGGGATTGGACCTGAACTTTAGTCAAAGTAGAATCATAGGAAGTTCCAATATTCCCAATCAATTTATAGTAAAAAAGAAAACAGATTGTTTATCTGTATATTTGTTTAGCTATTGTTTTGTAAGAAGTACCTAAATATATTCTCAGATCTTTACTTTTCATTTCACATGAAGGTCCTCCCTGAGATACTCGGAAACAAATAATATAATGAATGTATTAGAAATGCAGTTTTCCTCTCACTAAAATTGGACTTGCAGGGTGGGAAGGCCGCTCCCATCATTATTTCTGACATTCGTTTTCATTTCCCTGTTTGAATATTATTATGATAGTGCTCATTCTACTGGCAGAGTTTTTTGGACAGAGAGGCATTATGCATGTGCTAAAATCTCCACTGAGCAGAAACTGTGCGCTTGGCACCCGTCTGAAATCAGTACTAGGGGAAGAATTGGGCATCGTGCTTTCCCAGAGCAGATAACTTAATATGGCATGTTTTTCATGATTTTGCTATTATTTTTTAAAGTGAATGTGCACAATGGATGTACTTGTCTCTTATACACTTCTAGAGTTCAAGAAATAATTAATTACAACAAGAAATCTCTCTTTATAAATATTTCCTTCGGTTTTATTATGCCCTAACACTTTCTAATTTTACATGCACGCATCACTCACAAAGAGCCAGAGAAAGACTGAGAGGACTGATTGAACTGCACCGGGAGGGGGCTGCAAAGATTTTTTAAAAATTTCTTCCCCATAATTTTACCCTCATTTTTAATTGTATTGGTACAAAGTTTTAAAGCTTCAGATATAAATGACTATTTCATTATATGTAAATGACTATGTCTTTATTCTTAGATTCCTATCTTATTTTTAAATTTAATTTTATTGCCATATAGTTTTCAACTAGCTCCTCCAAAATGACTTATTTTGGAACATACGTGTGGTACATAATGCTTATATTCCTTGTGGGAATTTAGTGCATTTTAAATTCCTCTTATATTACATGCATGCTATTTACTTATGCGTAAGAAAGTACACTATCTACTGTTCAAAAAACAATTAACAATGTTAATTTCCAAATGGATTTCTGTAATAAATAGTTTTGATATAGGTTATACTGCCTTGACTAAAAAGAGCAGGACAACTTTGGGGGACTCGATTGACCAATTCTCTATCTCGATGGTGGCGGTAGCCGCACGCCTGTCTATAGTTATCAAAATGTATACAAGTGCATACAGTCAAAAGATGAATCTGTCTGTATATGAATTATCCTTCAAGAATCTACTACATTTCAAAAAATGAAATGACCGTTTTAGTTTCAAAGCAATTCTCTTTGTGTTTTCTTTTTGGCCCATCACATTAAGATTTTCTTCACACCAATTCTTTCAAGACTTTAACAAAACTGGTTGCAGAAACCAGAGTTTTGTAAAATCATCGACCTTTTATTGGTTTATCAGTTCATATTCCGCCTGGAAACGCAAAGTAATTTAACCAGTGTTGCAAGAAAAGCATTACCAAATTTCTTTGTCTTATTTCCAGAATATCTTTCTAAATCTGCGGGCGTGTGTGTGTGTGTGTGTGTGTGCGCGCGCGCTTTCCTGGAACCTACTCTTCTTCTCAGACTCATGGCTTGAAAACATAAGCACATGCTGCTAAATCTCTTTCTCTCAATTTCTTGATCACTGTCAGTGTACCTATACCTATGAGACTCAAGCATCTACTTCTCACAGAGGAAGATCACGTTTCCCAGTTGCCTTGGTCTTCTCTTTTGGATGCATCATTGACATCAAAATAAATGCTCATTACATTCATTGTGGAGAGATGCTAGGTGTACATAGTGCATCTTAATTCTCTTTTCATCCTCTTCCCTTCCCTCCCCCTTAGAATTTCAGTTTTCAAATCAAATTCACAGCAATCTCAATATACTTAACACTGTTATACTGTGTGCTTAAAATAGATGAAATGATAAACTTTCTTTTATGTGTATTTTAGCACAATTTTAAAAAAAACACAGTCAATGGGCTGAACTTGACATACAGGTCATAATTTTCTGACTCTTTATGTAGAATTTTATGAGTCATAACAGGGAATTTGGAGTTTATCATAAGAGTGAAAGAAGATTATTGGAGGATTTTAGCAATAGAATTGCTAGATATAAGTGCCAAGTGAAAAAGAACTCCCTGAATATTAATAAAACAAAAAAGTTTGATCAAGAATAAAGAAGAATGGAAAAATATTAACTACTTACATATTTTTTCCAAGAGCCCAGATGGGAGGGATCAGTTTAGTAATTGGGACATGTTGCCATGTTATCAGAATAAAGTCATATTTTGAAGGTGATGCTGACATTACTTTGATAGTGGGGAGTTGGTACATGTACTTAAGTAAAATAAGCTCATTTATACATTTTCTGAACTCATTAAATACCTCTTTTCAATCACTGGCATCTTTGGCCAAAATGCAGAAATTAATCATTGATTCTTTCCTTCATTCTTCACATGTTACAACAAGAGTATTCTGTCAACATCACCTTCAAAGTATTTCTTTATTCTGATAACATTTCAACATGTCCCAACTACTGAACTGATTTCCCTCAAATGGATTCTTGCAATAATCTTCTAAGTACATAGTTAATCTTTTTCTATTCTGCTGCATTCTTGATTAACTCTCTTCTTTTTCTATTAATATTCAGTGAGATCTTTTCTAGGTGGCACTTACATCTAGTAATTCTAGTGCTAAAACCCTCTAATAATCTCTTTCACACTTACAAAAAAATCCAAATTCCTTATTGTGATCAGCAAAGCAGTATGACAGCAATCAAAAATTATGACCTATAGGTCAAATCCAGCCCAATATGATTTTTTAAATTGTGGTAAAATACACCTAACAGGAAGTTTACCATTTCATCTATTTTTAAGCATATAGTACACTAGTGTTAAATATACTGACATTGTTGTGAATTCAATTTCAAAACTGAAACTCCAAGGGGACTGAGAGATGGAAGGAGACAGGAGGGAGGGGAAGAGGATTAAAAAAGAATTAAAATATGTTATATAAAAGAAGTGCCAACTCCCTACAATGAATGTAATCATTATGTTCAAAAGATATATACTAATAATAAATAAATAAACCAAAACTCTAAACATATGAAGCAAAAACTACTCTTCTTATCTCATTGAAAAAATTCTATTTCTCTCTCTAAGAATTTGACTTTTCTAGATACTTCATATAAGAATGCTCAGACAATAGCTGTCTTTATGTGACTGGCTGAATTCAATTAGCATAACATGTTACAGGATCATACATGTAGCAAATGCCAGAATTCTTTCCTGTTCAAACTGAATAATATTCAATTATATATCTATGTCATATTGTGTTGATCTATTCATCCACTGATGGATACCAGTTACTCTAATATAATAGTTATGTTAAATAATACTGATATGTACATGAATACATAAATATCTCTTTAAGCCCTGCTTTCAATATTTATGTGTATGTGTGGCTGTATACTCAGAAGTGAAAGTGCTAGGTCTGTTTAGACCTTTTTATGGTTCCATAAAAATTTGGGGCTTGGATTTTTAGAGGAGTTTTGTATATATTCTCGATATTAACCACTTTTCAGATTCATGACATGCAAATATTTTCCCATTGCATGGGCTGTCTTTATACCCAGTTGATCATATCCTTTGATAAACAGAAATTTTTAATGTAGTCTGAAATATCTATTTTTCTTTTGTGTGCCCTTTGCTTTTTTGTAAATAATTTTTATTGGAACATAGGTATATTTGTATTTTTAATATTGTCTATCATTGCTTTTATGCTATTATAAGAGACCAGGTGATTATCAGAGGCCACATGGTCTGAAAGGCCTAAAATACTTACTTTCTGGCCACTTACAGAAAAGATTGCAGGTCCCTCGTTGCACAATCTGGCTGGGTGTCTATTTTTCCCCGTTTCAATCTACCACTCTCTCTAATTTATCTATTCTAGCTATATATTGGCCTTCCCTGTGTTACTTCCAACACATCAAGATCATTCCACCTTAGGGCTTTGAACTTTCAGATTCTTTCATTTAGAATACTTTTTTCAACGATCTTTAAGTGATTTACTCCTGCACTTCATTGTAGTTTCTGGTTAAATGTCACGCCCTTAGAGAAGATTGTTGACACCAGCTAAATATCTCAGAAAGCTAACAACTTAATTGTATTGTATGTTACTTGTCCTGAATAAAAGGCAATGTCAAAGTTGTTTAAAGCCATTTATATATTGTACTTACATATATAAGGCACTATCTAGGAAGGAACAAAAATCATTGCCAGTAACTTTTGTACTAATTTACTGAACTAAACTGCTACATTTTCCTCCATAACAAACATAAAAGATCTATAAAGGAAAAATACTAAGAAAAAGACAGAAGTTTGAGAAGAATCCCTGGAAAGTGAGGGAGGGATTTTGAACTACTGTGTGTGAGAGGGGCAGTGGCTTTAGCCTGAGGTAGGACCTAGTCAGGCATTTATATGGGAGGATAGTAAAAGAAAATCATTGAAAAACAAATAGTACTTACCCTCTTACAGCTGGAGGATCAGACCTCTTACCAAGGTACCAGGGAGGAGTAATATAAGAGAAATGTTGGGGTTGGGGATTTAACTCAGTGGTAGAGAGTCTGTCTAGCAAGCACAAGGCCCTGAGTTCGATCCCCAGCACCCCCCCCCAAAAGAACCACATGCCTTTTGGTTGTTATCTGTTTAAGTGGCTGACATTCCAGAGTAAAATAATCTCACAGAATAGAATAACAGGACATTTGAAAAATGCCACTATTTCAAAGGAAAAGTAATGTGCAGGATTGTAGATTACATCATACAAAAATATATACAAATTCATGATAGGCTTTTTTAAAAACTATCTAATAAATATATTATCTGAATTAAGGAAATTGACTATTAACATCTATATATGACAATGTAGGAATAGCTAAGCAAAAGTGCCAGGTATTAAAATAAAGTTGAGCAGCTAAGAATGTGTAATGGAGTGCTGGCCTGGCGCATGCAAAGTCCTAAATTCAATTCCCCACAACTCCCACAACAAAGACCCTGACTAAACAACTGGTAACCAACTCTAATTGAAAGAGAACACCGAAGTGCACTGTGGATGAAAGAGAGATACCGCAGGACACAGAGACTCAGGAGGGTTTGTAAAGCAGAGGACGAAGAACTGTGCATCTATCACCGTCGCTCCTTTGGGATCAGCTTGGAAAATTTTCCCACAACTAAAAGGTAACCTGGAAGCCTCTGAAGCTCCCATTAATGCCATGCACAAATGAAGTCTTTGATGGCCCTTGAAGGATCTGAGAGGATTTGTAGAGCTCCCAGGGGAGTATGCATCCCTTCCTTACTCCAGAAACAGTACTTCCTTATGGCAGAGTAGTACTCCATCATGTATAGACACTGCACTTTCTTTATCCCTTCTTTGGTCAACAGCTCATAGCTCTTACTTACAAAGGTACAAGCTTCCAATATTTTAATTGTGGTGCTATAAACACGAGGTGAGTCTGTTGTAGGAAAGTGGATGGACGTTAAGACCATAATGTCAAGTGAAAAAAAATCAGATATACAAGGTTAAATATCACAAACAGAAATACTGGAGCTTTAAAAATCCTATAAATGAAATAAAGGATACAGTTGAAAACCTTAACAGTATACTAGATCCAAAAGAAGAAAGCATTTTTGAAATTGAAGAGAGGTCTTTTGAAATAAGCCCCACCACCACAACACACAAATGAAGAAAACCTGAGAATTATTTGACATATTTAAGCACATACATGTTTGTGTTAAGATTGTTTCAGACAGAAAAAAGATGGAAAGGGCAGAATAAAACTTAATTAAAAGAAGAATAGCTGAAAATTTCCCAAATATTGGAAAAGACATAGGATTTATGGTTCAGTAAGCTCAAAGCATCCCACACAGATTTTCTCTAAAAAGGAATGCTGGGAAACATGTTAAACTCTAAAAAATCCAAAATAAAGAGGGGATTTCAAAAATAGTGAGAGAAAAACATTATCACACATAGTGAAATTCTATTAGATTTTTCAGCAGAAATTATATAAGCCAGGAGGGACTAACATGACATACAAAAAAAAGAAATATGCCAATTAAATTTAGTATACCCAACAAAACTATCCTTCATAAATGAAATAGAAATAATATATTCTTAGGACAAGCAAAGAAAAACTAAGAGACTATATCACCACAAGACTCTCCTTAGAAGAAATGTTGACGGAAGTCCTATAGAAGTTAAAGGAAAATAACTACCACAATGATAACATATAGAAACACAACATGGAATTGTAGAACAGATAAATAAAAGAAAAAGAGAAAAGAACAAAATTTTTTCACTATATAAAACCACCAAACTGCAATTGTGAAAAACAGAATGGGAGAAACAAGCACAGTCAAAACAGAAAAATATAAAATGGCAACACTGACACTTACCTGTCAATAATTACCTTGGCTGTAAACCATTTGAATGCCCCAATTAACAGACAAATACTGGTTGAATGGCTTAAAAAGAAGACTCAAATTCATACTTCCTATAAGAAACTCACCTAGCTTTTAAAATTAACACAGAATAAAATCGAAGAGATGGAAAAGGATAGTCCTTGTGAAGGAAAATCTAAAGCAATGAGAAGTTACGTTCATATAAAATAAAGTAAACATTAAATCAAAAGTTTTAAAAGACAAAAGAAAAATAGCTATAGTGATAAAGGAAATAATTCAACAAGAGGATATATCAGACATGACCCCCAGGGGTTTTGGGGGGGTCCAGTCACCCCCTGTGGTAGTACCCAACACCGAGGTGGTGCCTAGCCCGGCCCGACTCCTGCTCACCACGCAGAAGGCTGAAGGAGAGTCAGATTGAGACCAAAGTGCCCAAGCGAAAGTAACTTTTAATAAAGCAAAAGCAAGTATAAAGCTGCTTTCTCTCAGTGAGAGAAGCAGGGATGCCTGAAACTGAGCCACCGTCGGCCACAGGCCTATTACACAGCTTTTGTAGGTCTTGACTAAGGGCCCACCCTGACATTTTGGACTAAAGGTGTCACTACTTGATCAGTCAATTGCCTCGTTACTAGGGAACATGGGGAAGGGTCTCTGGGGACTTTTCACCAGGGTCTAGGGTCAAGCTTGCTTTCTTTATCTTCTGTGAAAGCGGTTTTGAAAAGTGTTGTGTAGAGAGGAAATGTGACCACAGGCTGTCATTCTCGCTGGCAGCGTCAACCACAGGAGCTGCTGCTCTCTTCTCCAGGGGGCCTCCCATTCTACCCCTGCCTAACATCCCCCCTGCCCCTACATATCAACTGCATATATACTCAATGCTGGAACATAGATAATGCAAATATTATACAAATATTATTAGACCCAAAGGAGTTATATAATACAAGTATTATTAGACCCAGAGGAAGTAAGAGAACGTTTCTAATTCGATAAGAGTTTTGGACTTCAATAATCAACTTTCATCAATGGACAGATAATGCAAACAAAGCATTCAATAAACCAACATGGCTCACTCTGTCAGCCTGATCCCGAATCACACCAGCATCTTCATATGACAACTGTGACAGCTCTAAGAGAACAAGGGATTTTTAAAAATATGCCTTCAGTGTTAAATAAATAGATTTCTGTAGTTCTTGACTATGTACAAATTGCATGACAGGCCTTTTCACAAAACATGGAGATTGTCTACTCTTTCAGTGCTTGGCAGATTTTGTGTCTTGCAATTAATGAATGAAATGTAGTAGCAATCGAGGTAGGTGACTTCCAAAACAAGTCCTAAGTTTTCTTCCTTTTGTATCCCTTGTGTGAGAGAAGACAGTTGCTATGTCAGGAGACAGTCATCATATTTATCAAAAAAAAAAAAATCTGGGAAATGCTTAAGTCTGAGTTTCAAATAAGCAGTCCATATTTTAAAAATAAATTTTGTGACATTGGCAATATAGCTATACTAAAAATGTATTTGTTGTTTACTTGAAATTCAAATTTCACTAAAAATCCCGTATGTTCTCTTAGGGCTCTCACAACTGTCATACGGAGAGGCCTGTGTGCTATGGGAGCAAGCTGACTGAGTAAGCCAGGCTGGAAGACGGTCCTCCACAGCCAGCCAAGCCTTCAGATGACTACGGTCCTGCCCAGGGCTGAGACCTCAAACTCCCACGAGCCCCGCACCTGGTCACTCAGCTAAGCTCCTCCTGGAATACACACTGCACCACAGACACAAAAACTTTAAAATAACTAATGTGCTATTTTATATTGCTAAGTTTTGAAGTAATTTATTCCACAGTAACAGATAAACACAAGCAATTATCTCATCAATCATGGTTTTAAAATACAGAATCCACAGAAGAGGGATCTGACATTAATCACTTGCTTCCAACATTTATTAATATATAATTTTTGTGTGATTGTTTTATTTTTTTAAACCCCAATATCACTAGACCTTTGATGGTGCTTAATTCACTAAATTGTGACTTTCTGATTACTCAGTTTTCAAGGTTCACTGGAACTGTCTGTTTTCAAACACATTAGAGTCCTTCTTTCTCTTTATTGAACTAAATTTTATTTTCCTAATTCTGATTGAGATCTCAAGTGAACATGAAGAATGGATGCACATTTTGATGGAAAGTAAAGACTGTCATTTCCTAAGTAATGCTTTTGTTTCTGAAAGAAAAAATCTCCAAAGACATCTGTCTCTGCCTTCTATCCTGTAGGAAATTGTGGGGCAATTTGTTTTTACTGCTTCATCACAGACAAGTTCTGCAGCCACTCTTTTCTCTCAGTTAATTACTTACCAGTGTTATTCTATAAGAATATGACATTTTTTCATAATCTACCTCTGAACTCTACATAGCTGCCAGTCTTTAGAGATTCAATTTTTTTTTAATTTCTTGCTTTAACACCTGTGTAAATATCTGCTTTACCAAAAATCCAATGCAGTTATTTTCTGCTGAGTACTGTTTATTTCTCTCTCTGCCCCTAGATACTCCAAAAATAAATGCATTATGATTGTGGCTAAAGTGGGAGAATGGGAGCAAGATGATATGTGTCCTAATGTTCAGGAGTCCCTGATTACAACTTGAAAACATCTTTTTCTCCCCTTTAAGCAGTTTGCCACTTTAAAGTGCCTCAAAAGATTTCTTTACCATAATAATTCTTCATTAATAAGATGGCAGCATAATAGAAAACTACAAAATGCAAGGCTACTTAGAGGAAAATAGAATAGGATTCCCCATATTCTCCATGCAGGATTCAAAGTGTAACACATGCTTTGAGAAACACTTGCATGAACTTCTTGCCTAAAGAGTATTGATTTCTTGTTTAACTACAGGACATTTATTCTGTAGTATTTTCAGCTCAATTCATGCTTTTTCCAGTGTAGTAGAAAGTACACTGCCCTAGCAAGCACTTGGCTGATGACTTGTTAGCATCCAGGTTCTACTGTATTTATTCACTGGGTTGTTTAGAATCAATTCAAATATTATCTCAGTTCTGGAACCTACCTTGACCTTTGTGTTTAACTCTTGCTTCCCTTACTATGATCCAAATTTTATTTTCATTTCATGTGGTCTTGACTTTTAATTCCTAGCTAAACATCCAACTATTAAATAAATGTTTTCTATTTTAAACCAACTTACCAGATTCAATCCTATGACTGCACATTCTGCTACTGTTCGCCTCTTTTCTCTTCATACCTACTGGTATGATTCTCCTCAGCTTCTTCAAGGCCAATATGTCTGACCCTGATCATGTCAGTTGCTCCTGTTCAAAATACTACACCCATTTTATGCTACACTCAGAGGAAGGAGATAAGACCAGCAAGCACACATCCCTTCCCCCACTTGATACAGCCTCATCACCTATGACTTCACCTTTCTACTGTCATTGATCTGGCTTTCCTATTGCATTGTTAAATACAGACTCGATTCCTGGAGTTCTCGTAATGTCTTTCTTCCTCAACTCCTACTCAGTTTTCCAGATGCAAATCAGGTATCATCCTTCTTTGAAGAATTCCATATTCTCCTCAGATCTCCTAGTCCCAATGGCATTAAATGATTTTAGTTTTTGTTTTTGTTTTTAGTTTTTGGTGCTGGGGATCAAGCTCAGGGCTTTGCACTTGCTAGACAAGTGTTCTATCACTGAGTTAAATCCCCAACCCCTGCATTAGATATTATATTATTTCATTTCTATGAAGGCTTAATTTTTAATAACATATATCACAAGATATAGGGATTTAGTATCCTTTTATGCTCTAAAAACTACTAACTACATGAAGATAAATGTGCCAATTTTATCAATACTTTGTAGACTTCCATAGATCCTTTATGCTAGACAGTAGTTTTAAGCATTTTACAAATATTAACATGGTTAGTCCTCATTGCATCATTATGAGGTGGGCATTATTTTTATCCCCATTGTACTTATATGTAGCATGAAGAAGCAAAGAGAGGTAAACTGGCTTTCCTAAGATCTCTCAGCTAGTAAGTGTTAATCCTAGATTGTTTGTCACTTGAACCGCCCTTCTAACACAACTCTATGCTACACATCTGTATTCTCAGTGCCTAGTTTTGTGCTTAACACAAACTAGGTGGTCAATGAATATTTATTTAAAGAATAAATAAAATTTCCATTTAGGCAAAAATCCAACATTAAATCCTAGAGCGTACGATCAAAATGTTAGTAACAACACAAATCACCTTTTAGTTGAGCATATGTTCATTTGGAATTCACTTCAAATTCTGAAGTATAACATTGTGTCATTCAAAATGAAAAGAAAAAGAAAGAAATAAAAGCAATACTATTTCTGAACATAATAAAAGTAGCTCAACTTTAAAGATACATAATAAGGGGTAAACACTGAATATCACCAAATCCATTTCCGGGTACTTAGGGGATTAAGGTAGCAGATAGATTTCCCCCTTTTTGTAGCTTCCTGTTTTGTGAAAAGCATTTATTGATGCTGGGGGTTGCAACTTTATCCCTTCACTTTTTCTCTGTACACATATCTAGGGGATGGTGGTTTAGGTGAAGAAACACAGCAGATGTCATGAATCAAAGTGATTGGCTTGATATTTCTCCTTCTTCAATCAGCACGAATGTCCAAGTAAGAAAAACTAAAAGAGATGCTTCCAAACATCACATCCATCAAAATGCACACCTATGTACAATTGCTCATGGTCTCTGCAATAAAATATATTCGTGATTTCACTCAGAAATTGCTCTAAAATAAATAGGACAAAACAGAAGAAAAAAGAAAATGCTGCAAAATGCTAAAAATTTATTTTTAAAATACAGTACCATTTTTTGACATCAAAAAAGCTAACTCTAGTCAGCGAACAATCAGGAATATCTAGGCTTAAAAGCAACACAATATTTTGGGGTTACTGGTTGAAAATTTTTAACAACAGTAAGTTTCCTAAGAGGTATGATGAATTGTGCTACCTTTGTAATAATGATAATAGCTATAATTTAACTGTAAATCACTGTGTAATAATTTAATTCTAGCAAAGTACTCCATATGACAGTCCTTATTCATGTGTCTACATTTTTAGGTAAAGATACGGGGACTCCTTGAATCTAAATATCCTGCTATAACCAGGAAATAAATGCAACTTTGTGTAATATAAAAAACACACAGACTGGATGTGTAGCTCGGCTGGTTAAACAATGTCCTAGGATATGGTAGGCACTTGGTTGGCACCCCTGTACCACAAAAATAAAAAAGGAAGTGCTCATTCCATTTTTCTTTGGAAAGTACATTTGATATGTGTGTTTATATGCATGTACTTGTAACTCTCTTGTGTTGGTTCAAAGAATCACTTTCCAAAGAAAAAAATGAGGAAGAAAATCCCTCTGGAGTCTAATTGGCGCCAAGTGTTTTGTTAGGCAAATAATTATTTTAAGGTCAGAAAAAGGTGAACATGTGAATGTAGATGCTATGCCAGCTGCCGCAGACTTGTACTTAATAAATGTAGTGTTGACGGTGTTGCTGGTGGTGTTTGTATATACTAGTAATAATGGAAGGGTAACAAAACTGATACTTCTTAATACCATTCATATGTCAGTAACCAGAGAAAGCACTATTCATTGACTATCCCATGTATTCATTACAGCAATCCAAACAAAGAAATATCAACACTCCTGATTTACACAGCAAGAAGCGATGACTTGAAGTCTTAACACATGTGTGGTGAATAAATTCTAAGATGTTCTTCCAATTTCTGTCATTATTTCAGTGATGATGAGGACTTGGAATGTGAGACAGGCATTCTAATGATTAGGGAAAGTTACAGGACACAGTGAATTTAAGAAAGGGAGTTTGTCTGGGTGGGAGTGACCTCATGAGGTAAACTATTAGAGAGAACAAGGCCAGAGATGGAGTGGCTTAAATTAGCTTTTCATATAGCACAGAATGCAGGAATTGAATAGAATAAGAGACAACAAAAAGACTAAAGAAGACAAGAAAGAGGAGGTGGGGGAGGAGACGACAACGGGAGCCACATAGCAGCTGAAAACAGTCCCCAACTGGAATTCTGATGTTGTGGATTTATTTCAGATCTTCCTCAACTTACATGGCACTAGGTCCCAATAAATGCATCAACTTGAAATATCAGAATTTGAAAATGTATTTAATACACTAAGCTACACAATGTTATATCTTAGCAACAGTACATTATAGACTATCGATTACTTCCTCTCCAAGGAGCACAGCTGACTGGGAGCTGTCCAGCACTGCTAACATCACGCCAGAAAAGGATCAAAATTCAAAATTTGAAGTACACTTTCTAATGTGTGTGCATCACTTTGGCACCTTTGGAAAACTCAAGAAATTATAAGTCAAACCATAACAAGGTGAGGACCTTTTACATAGAGAGAATTATACTAATTCTGTTTTACTTATTTTTGAAAATTTGTAACAATCTCCTAAATGACTGAAAATGTGTCAATAGGATTTATTTTTATAAACACAAACAGTCTCTAACATATTATAGTACTACCATTTTACACATGAAGAAACTGAGTTACAGAGAGAGCTGGTGTACTTTGGCTATGGTCAGACAGCTGATCGGTGACAGAACAAAGATTAAATTCAGGGTGTTTGATCCAAGAGCTGAGTCAAGCTCTTGTCCACCTTCTGGAA
Source organism: Hystrix cristata (assembly GCA_004026905.1). NCBI lineage: Eukaryota > Metazoa > Chordata > Mammalia > Rodentia > Hystricidae > Hystrix > Hystrix cristata. Next base: position 26,781 of record PVJO010007374.1, on the reverse strand, counting down.
ACGTGTGCATCTTTAAAAATGGTTTGTCACAGTTCTTGAGGGGTAAAAAAATATGGTAGGCAGATGAAGTGTATGCAAACATGCAGACAAATTAAAGAGACATATTTAGGGAACTGTAAAGGGTTCAATATGTTTAGACTATATAGTGTGAAGTTGTAAATGAATGGTGAGAAGTGAGAGAGGGGAATCAGAAAATAGACAGTTTAGGAATGCTAAGTCACAGGCTATAAAGCTTGTCTTCATGATGGAGAGCTAACCAAGTGTATTTAGCATCCATGTTTGGTGCCAACAGTGCAGTGCTTATGCTAACTATATCTTTGAGTGCTCAACTCTCATAATGGCCTATAATAAGTAATATGGTAACTTAAAACAAAAGAAAACAATTTGGCTCCTCATATATAATATTCTCTACCATGTAGATTAAATATAAATATTTGGTCTCTTCATTATATTTTCCTGGCTGTTTAAAATAGTTCCAAGGTTGAACTTTTGACATGGAAAAAACCATAAATTCAAACAAATGTAATTTCATTAGGGAAAAAAGTGTATGAATCTAGAGATATCTTTTGCTTAAAATTTACCTTGGATCACTAAGGATGGCTCTCATCTAATACAATTTAGGTGAAATTGTCTATGTTTCTACCTGTGCTGCAGTAAACAAACTACACTAAACTCTTCTCAAAGTATTCCTTACTTGGGGGTTGGAGATTTAGGCCAGTGGTAGAGTGCTTGCCTAAAAGCAGCACCGTCCCCCCCCAAAAAAAAAACCCGAAGTATTCTTTACTTGAATATTCCACTAATGGCTTCATTTTAACAACACAAACCTTTACTCTGCATTTTTCCCTGCTTGGTTTTCAATTTAAATATAATTTTTATATAAATATCCCTCCTTGAAATTATAGAAGCTTATTCAAATGTGTCATAGATGTGGAATTTAATATGAAAATTTTTGATATTAAACCTGAAATCACATCATCTATTAGAAAGACCACTATCATGCAAGCATTTTTTAGTATTCTCCTACTCTGCTTCCCAGAAAGATGAAAGCCAAATAAGATATAAGAAAATGCATCACTGATGCTAAGCATTAAATCATACAGCATGAAGAAAAGTGAATAAAATAGAACAATACTTAGGTATGAAATATTTTAATATTTTATATAATACTAAGTGCATAATTTTTAAAAATACAAATAATCTTCAATATCATTTAATTAAGAGGTTATAATAAAATACCCAAAGAAAGAGCAGAGAAGGATACAACCATTCTTTTTTTTTTGATACAATCATTCTTAATGTAGCATTTATAAAGAGAATATAAATGAAGGTAAAAACTAAAAAGATTGGACATGATCAATAATTTATATATGATCTAGCAAAAGAGCTTTAGTTTCCGAGGTCAGTTCCTTTGTTTTTTTCAAGTCTAGTCATCTGATTTGTAATAATTATTTCTGCCAAATATCTGGAGTGACATCTGCTGGAATGGCCTCATTAACTATCAAGAAAAGTGATCCCCTTTCTCGGGTTGTTACTTTTGTCTTGTTTTGTATTTTGTTTCATTTCCTTTGAGACAGCGTCTCCTTACGTAGCCCACACTGGGCTTGAATTCAAGCTCCTGCCACCTCAGCCTGCCAAGCTCAGGGATTTCAGTCATGTGCCACCATGCCTGGTCTTCAGGTTATTATTTTAAGCACTTGCTGCACATCCAGTGTTTGATGGTTTGAGTCCTAGAGAAGATTAAGGAGAGAAACTTGCATTTTGTGGAACATGTAATATAACAGGAGCTCATAAGTAAAAGAAACAGTGAAGTTTGCAATGAAATGTATTATAGAAGTCTGAGCAAGAAAGAGAATACACGGTGAAGAAGAGACTATGAATAATTATGCTGGAATTTCAGGGCAGCTGACTAAGAAGAAAAGCCCCATGTGAACATTTAAGCATAAATTAGTGTTTTGTTAGTATCCCAGAAATGAGCAATAGAAAAAAAAAAAAAAGACATGTACAAAGGTGCAAATAATTTACTTGCTTCCTTAAAGCAAAGACGAGGAAAAGGTAGTTTTCTAGTTTGTGTTGGGCCACTGGAACCCAGCACTCAAATATTTGCACTTTTATTGTTGCTTGTTTTCTGCTTTCTGATTTAGTTTTGAATGTTGTCTTTGTTTCTTTACAGATTTTACATGTACTGGGAAAATTATATATTAGTTCCCAAGCTTATTGGCTGCCAAGGAGGAAAGGATGTCTTCTAGTTCAAATTTGATAAATCTATACTAAAGACTCTGTGGGTTAGATCTCAGGTACATCTTGAGCTGGGCTGAGTATCTGAATTTGGGTCATGTCTCCACTGCCAGGGTCATCTGAAAAGGGTCATCTCAAAAGGCAGAAACTTATTGCTGACAATACAACCACAGATGAGAAAGAATCACTCTCAAAATGGCAGGGGTGACCCATCCTGGAAAAATAGAGTGGGATGATGGCCAAAGAAATTTTAAGTGTGCCACTACATTTTTAAAAAGGACCTTAGAGGGTGCAATTAAATTGTATCTATATTGACAGCACAAAAGTGAAATTCCATTAAAATATTTATCTAAAGCATGCTTATTTCATTGGTCCATGTGACATTATTTTAAAGCAACAGAGACTAAATTTCTTCATAAGAAATGGTGACAAGCATTGTATTTAAGACAGCTGGAATATGTTGTTTCTGTACGCCTTCATGCCCTGGTCCAATATCTAATAGCTCTTTTAAAATATCTATAAGATGTCAATACTAGCTCATTTTTGGTTCTTCATCTGAGGAATAATTTCAGAACAAATCTTTTTCCATTCATTTAACTCCTCATGGGAAAGATATATTAAAGGATTTCTTGAACTGGAAAATTTCTCAGAATTTATGCGTGCCTTGGTAATCATTAAGTATGTTGTCTCTAGTAGGAACCTCATAGGGAATGAGGGAAAAAGTGGATTTGAGCTCTTGTACATTAGTTTTCCTGCTATGATAGTTCCATTTATATTCTTTTTCAAGTAAACTGCTCTGTACATTCCTTCATCCCACTCCCACCGTTTATGTAAGAATGTTTTCCCTTCCCATTCATAACTCTCTCAAAACATACAAATTTTTGGAGAATAGATTATATGACTGGTATACTTCTAGGTGTTAATCATAAGTGAATAAGTGATGAAGATTACATGTTATGGGGAAACAACTTTGTGTTTATTTGACATGAAAAGAAGTTGGCAATAAAGCAAGGTAACAGAGTAGGAAAAACAGACCACATGAATAAGGTTCTTGGAGCAGCATTCAGACATAATAATAGATGACACACAGAGACTCTTTTCCAGGAGGTAACTTTACAGTGGAATACAAACATGAAGGAGGGAACTCAACGTGCAAAACAAACAAAAAAACTGAAAGATATCACATGACAGGTCTGTAATGATCCCTGCAGCTTCAGTGAGTTCAAAGTGCTGAAGAAGCAACAAGTAGGTCAATGTGGCCAAAACACAATGAGAAAGATGGCAGTAGCTGTTAGAGAGAAAAGTACACCACGTTTAGTTGATATATATTATCAGCGTAATTGCTGTTGATTCCTATGGCAGCCACCTGGAGATAAAATAGTGTAAGAAATTTCTCTCTGCTTTGGGAAAACTTGTGTTCCACTTGGAAAGACAAAGCTACACAACTATGAAACAAACAACTTGAGTGCTAGTGTTGATGTGTGAACTCTAAGCAATTTCCCAGAAAATCAATCAGTGAGAACTAGGGAAACATGGAACTTCACTGTAAAAGTGGAACAAGAGACGCATAGCATTAGAGACACGGGAGCAAAAATATCTGAATGGAAAGACATCTGGGCTATTAACACTCAGAACGCACTTGCTTAAGAAATGAGCTCATCCACAGAGAGAGAGATGCTAAGGTAAGATCTCTACTGTATTCAACTAACTGTGAGTCAATCCTCAGTCCCGGCAGTAAAGGACTTCTTCCAGCGTAATTATTACTAGGACAAACTTTTACTCTCAAACACTTCAGCCATAATGGTGAACTTCACAGTCACCTTAGTAAAAGATGGCATCTTGTAAATATATATTGGAGCCCATGTATGTAAATATAGAACTATTTTCCAACTGGGCCTCAAGTTCTATACGTGGAGTCTTTGAGGAGGCATAAGACAACTTCAGTTATATGCACGTTCAATTGTTAGTGAGAAGATTTGAAAATTTCTACCAATGTGTCCCTTCATCCTGAGAAATATTCAAAGAACGTTTTCCAGAAGATTCTTGGCTTTTAGTATTTCGTGTTATACTTAGATTGAGGAAGGATTTATGATATCAAAGCAGACATAGTAAGTGGCTATATTTTCTTAAATATTTAAGGCTATGATTATCTATTAAACACTTTGATGTTTAGGATATTTCATTCAACAAATAACATATTTTGGAATGTATATTTTCTCCAAAATATCATTTAGAAGATACAATGACAAAGGATCCGTGATTGTTGGGATGTAAAAATAGATAAGCCTCTTTTTTTTATTTTTGTGAAAGATAATCAGGAAAAAAGGAGTTTCTGAATAAAATAATGTATCTTATAATGAAGCAAACAAACTCTCATTTTTGATCAATGAATCATGTAGGAAGCTTTTTTTAGACTCGTGCTAATCAATAAACTATTTTGTAAAACAAGAGACATGGATTTGAGGTCATTGCATTAATTTTTAAGTTTAACAAATTAGGGAAAATAATCACAAAATTTTCAGAATTTTTAGTTGAAGCTCTTTTGAAGAGTGTGCAGTAGATACACTTCTTTAGCAGACTTCCACAAGTTTCGGCTCAAATTTAATATTTGACCTTTGTCTCATTGACTGTAAAATTCTCCGGTGTTTTTACTTATCAAAAGTGGCTCCGCCTATAAGAACTTTGGGCAACAATAAATGAGCTTGGACCAAGATTGCTTTTGACTGTTCTGAGTCTTGGTCCTCTCAGTTATAAAATAAGGGCAAATGCTTAGCGTTCTCAATATTCTTCTCACTTTTAATTTTTAATGATAACATAAGAGTCATATAAAAACAGCAGTATATTATACATTATTTTATCTTTAAAGTGAAGTTAATTTCATTGAACTGCTACTGAATCAGAAAACCCCATATTCATATAATTTTATATGCTCAGTTGCCAATGTATCTAACATTTAAATATACAGAGAAAATAATTCTTCAAAATAAGATGTGACCCCTACAATGAATAACACTATTTATAGAATCATAAAATTTGAGTTAGATGTAATTTTAGATTTCGTCATTGACCACACAAGGTGTAAGCCAGTCATAAATATTAGCTAAAGTGCTCAACTCTGAAAGCAACTCAAGCTGTTTATTCATTAATTCATTCATATATCTGTTGACTTATCCATCCATTCATTTACCCATCTATCCAATTAGCTGCACCACAACTGTTATTTATAAAACAGGGTGCTGTACACATTATGTAGCATGTAGAAAGGACTTAGCAATACCTACAGAGCATGAGACTCTCTAACTATAATTGCTGAATAGGATACAGGAGTAAGTAAAGGTTCATTAGAAGTGAATTTTACTGTGCACAAGGCCATCTAGAAGCTGTGGTATATTTTATATCTTATTCTCTTATTTTATATCTTATATTTTATATCTTATTCTCTGTGACTGACAGGAAAGCAGAAACAACATAAACACACTAGGCCTTAGAATAGTAAGATATTCAACTTCCAGTGTATCAAATGCCATTTTTATTCCACAAATGTCTATTTAAACACCACATGACAAAGGCACCTACAGACACTCTTGCTGCATTCTTAAGGCTTAATGTTTTAAAAGGTGACAGAGATAAATGCATACTGGAGCACAAGAGTCCTTATCATCTAAAATGATTGCTTCTACAGAACTGGACAGAAAAAGGAAGGGATTAACTTGATCCAAAAGTCATTTCACCAAGTTGCATTGATGGGAGTTCAACTTTTGGTGGAATCTGTCCTCTATCATGGGGATTTAGGGACATCTCTCTGGATTTAACAAACTGGCTTTTCAAAGCAAACTTGTTCTTTGAGATTATCCAATGATATCTCAAGGTTTCTAAGTTACTCTAAACTTCCTTGGAAAATGAGTTTCCTCTAGCTTATGTGAAAACTCCTTACCTAAAACTTTAGCAAGACACAGCACATCTTGTAAAAGAAGGGGAAAATGAATACACATTATAGCAAACCACAGGTGGATACCTGCTAATTGTGACATTAAACTTCTCCGGGGCAGGGTGTGATTTTGTATAAACTCAAGGTAATGTATTGAAAGCAAGTTCTCTAGGCATAGAATTCTGCCCTTTCATGGCTTTATTGCTCAGACTTGTGTTTCACTGTTAAAACGTTTAATATGAAGGCTCTTTGTTGAGGCGTACATATAGTTTCTAGTTTAGCACAAGCTTCTTCACTACTCGGTGTCCAAGACTGAGTCTGTTTTGTAATTTAAGCGATTATCTGGCCTCCGTTTCCTAACGTTATCTCAGGCTACTCCCCTCCTGTTTCCCTCTATGCTTAGGCAACTAAAAAACTCCACCTCTACTAGTTTTTTACTGTTTTGTGACTTTTCCAAGCACAATCCTCCCTTAGCATCTTTGCACGGACTGCTACTTCTGTCTCTAAGTCTCTTCCTCTGTATCTGTGTGACCTTACTGCCTTCCATTCTCTGCTCAGTTGTCGACTTCTCCAAAAGTGTTCTGTGATTATCCAATTTATACTGAAACTCACCTCTAGCTCTTCCTTATTCTGCTCTAGTTTTATTTATTTTCCTTTCTCTATTGCCCTTGCTTTATCAAAACCTCCCTTTCTTAACATAAAATTTTCCTCCTGGACCTTTACACATTCATGCCCTCACCTAAATGCCAGATTACTTTTGCAGATTGTAAGTTTTGAAGTGAGCTCAGCCTAAGAACAGAGACACTGATTCATAATGATGTTAAGATGAGAAATAATTCAAATTCAAGTTTTACACTTTACAGGTTTGATTAAGTGTGAACCCTGAACTTCAATATTCCTCTTTGGGAAAAAAAGAAAACAATTATCATTTGATATCAAATGGTAACCTGAGTTTCTACCATATTTACATTTGAACATGGTACACCCAGTAATAATAATAATCAGTTTTTAAAGTTTTGTTGCTAGTCATATAAAATGTCTAGAGGGGTATATCCATGTTATTAGAATTCACAGGATTTTTTAAGAGCCCCTGACCTATTCTAAGTTTATCCTACTAAGTTATTCACTGCTCCTCCAAATCTACGAATAGATTTTTATCTCAGAACCCAGTACTCTATTGGAGCTCTAGAAATGGAAAGCAAGGACATCAGAAATTGTCTTTCAAGTTTAAATTAGGCATTTGAAACTAGTAGTATATCAAGGCAACAAAAGAAGGGGAAACAAACCTTTCCGCCAAAGTGATTTTACTTTAAAATGGTCTGTGCTCCTGTGATTGTTTGCAGGCAGTGTCTGCAAGTCAGGTAGAGGACAAAGTCATTGACGAGACCACCAGGGACACTTCCAAGTTTGGAAAGTTAATAATCATAAGCTCAAAATGCATTTGAATCAACTCTCACATTGCCTTCAAAACAGTCACAGACAATGCCAGAGCTTCGTATTCAAAAGCAAAATGGAAAAAAGGTTTAAACTGTCATATGGATCTTCTTATTGTTATTGCTGTGCTAATAGTATTGCTACTGTTGTTACTGTCCTTCTTAATTTTTATATTAACTTAGAAAAATGTCCAGAAAGAAAGAGATCATGTGTGAACAGGGAGATAGACTTTGGAGAAATGGAAAGGGGCTTTGGGCGTGGGGGTGGCAGAAAGGCCTGGAAAAGAAGGTGAAATCAAATTGTTAAGATGTGTTATGTATATGAACCAAGTGCCAAGAGGAATGTAATCATTATGTAAGCACATACTAGTATAAAAAACGTACTGTAAGCAAAGAGCCAATGTGTGTAAAAGTTACCAGTGACTAATTGTAGGAATAGATATTTCATTATAGAAACAGAAGTTTCCAGAATAGGTGAGAGAAATAAATTTTTCTTCTTAAGGAATTCTAGCCATGAATGATTATGGAAACTTTTTTTGAAACTGTTTAAGTCAGCGCGTCTTAGAAAATTCTTATCTGAAGAATGTAATGTCCAATTTCAACTACGTCTGGATGATCTCCTTCTTGCATGCAGGCTGGGTATTTTTGCCACTGGGCAAATCTCTGCGTTATTTTTAGAAACCCCAACTACCAAGAAGTGTTTGCTTTGAAGATAGATCAGGTTCTATGTAAATTCACTCATTTCTTCATTCATTTTGTACACACTGAACATTGTCCTAGATTTTAGAAGAACAAAAACAAAAGAAGAAACAGAAAGCATATATTTCCCCTTGAAGGGGCTCATAATTTCCTGAGGACAAAGGAAAATTATGCATTAATAACCGAATATGATTAAAAAGCTAATGAAAGGATTTTTCAGCCAAATTAAGGGTGGAAAATGTTGGGTCACACTAATTGTCACCTGAAATAAAGGGATATAAAAATATAGTTTCTGATTTAAATAAACATTTGAAAACTCAGAGAATTTCCTTCCTTAATATAATCTCAAAAAATGATAAGATTAAATAGTTGAGAAAAGTTCACCAACAGAATACAAAACAGGCAAGTGGTATAACTTCATAGAATAATATCTGATAACAGATTCCTAGAGAAAGAAGAGAAAATCTGGAGAAAGTGGACAGTTCAGATGCCCCCCATAAGGCAAAGTGGTAAATTGAAAATGTCCTGGAATTCTCATTAATTCATAGATACTCTTATCTTCTTGTGTTACTTTGTTTCAGTCCAACGGTCATAGAAACTCTAAGGCAAAGACAACGAAATTAGGAAAGTGAATGTGTTAAAGAAGGAAATGACCAAAACTGGTAGGAATGGTAAATAACCTGACAAACAGAAATTGGTTTAGAGTACAGCAGATACTATTGCATTATAAATACATTTGCAAGATAAGAGAATTCACCCATTTTAACAAAGTCTATACCTTACCAACATCACTGCTTTCGCAAAGCCACCTGCCAACAATCATCCTATCCAGTTAGCTGAGATACAGAAAAGTTTATGGAACACAAAATACCCGTCCCTTATGCGATTCTCAAATAATCAGTAAAAGTTCTTAAATGACTCTGTATTTGATACATCGAAAAAAAAAAATAAAGGAAAAAAAAATTTTTCTAAAAATCATGCCCCCCCCCAAAAAATAAGATGAAATGAATGTATATGAAACCCGGTAAGGTGGCACACACCTATACTCCCAGCACTCTGATAGGCTGACACAGGAGGGCCACAAATTCAAGCCTAGGCTGGATTTCTTAGCAATTTAGGAAGACTCACTGTCAAAATTAAAAAGGGCTGGGGAGGTAGCCCTGTGCAAAGGCCCTGGGTTCAATCCCTAGTACCATACACACACAAACACATACACAAAATAAATTTTATATATATATATATATATAAAACCCACAACCAAAACTTTAAAAAAAAAGTAAAAACAAAGTATAAAAAACAATTGTCATCTTAGTGTTGTTTTGATCTGCATCTCTCGAATGACCAATGATGTTGAACATTTTTTCATATATTTATTTGCTATTTTTATTTCTTCATCTGAGAAATGTTTATTCATTTCAGATGCCCATTTTTGGATTGGGTCTTTAAATATGGGGGGGGTTGATTTTTTTGAGTTCTTTATATATTCTGGATGTTAGACCTTTGTCTGAGGGACAGCTGGCAAAAATTTTCTTCTAGTTTGTGATTTTTCGCTCCACTCTATTAGTAATTTATTTTTCTGTGCAAAAGCCTCTTAATAGGATGTGGTCCCAAGCATCAATTCTTTGAATTGTTTCCCGTGCAGTCTGAGTTCTATTCATAAATTTTTTTCCAACCCCTATGTCTTCGAGAGTTCTTCCTATTTTATTCTCCAGGAGATTTAGTGTTTCTGTTTTAATGTTTAGATCTTCGATCCACTTTGATTTTAGCTTAGTACATGGTGAGAGATATGTATCTAGTTTTAGTTTTCGGCATGTGGTAAGCCAATTTTTCCAGCACCATTTGTTAAAGAGGCTATCTTTCTTTCAGTGAGGGTGTTTGGCTCCTTTGTCGAAGATGAGGTATTTGAGTGTGTTTGGAGTTATTTCTGCATCTTCTAGCCTGTTCCATTGGTCCTCAGGTCTGTCTTCATGCCAATACCATGCTGTTTTTATCACAGAAGCTTTATAATATAATTTCAAGTCAGGCAACTGATGAATGGCTAAAGAAGATGTAGTTTTTCTACACAATGGAGTACTACACCACCATAAAAAAGGATAAACTAGAGTCATTTGTATGTAAATGGATGTTTCTTGAGAACATACTATTAAGTGAAATAAATCAGACACTTATCAGTACACATCGAATTGTTTCTCTGATATGAGAAACCGTAAGTGTAAATAAGGACAAAGGGGTATAATAGATATTATGTTAAAAAAAAAAAGATAGTATTCAAAAGAGAAGAGAACTAGATAGGGAAAAGAGGGATACAGAAGGACATTTAAAAGAAAAGTAAGATGAAAGGGAAAAAATGGAAAAGTGTAAATAAACTTGTTGCAAATAGAGAGAGGGTGGGTGAATGGAAGAGGGGAGGGGAAGGGGAAAAAGCCAAGGTACATCATGTACAGGTACAAAATAACCATGTTGATTATGCTCATTATGTATATAATGCACCAATACATGTTCTTGGTAAAAATAAATAAATAAATAAAAAATAAAGTGCATGTGTGTATATCAAAAAAAAAAATTGTCGAAGAATACAATATGCAATATAACCGAATACAAATTCTTTAAATTGTCTTGAAGTTTTCAAACAAAAATAACTTTTCTTCAATAAAAACAGTCTGGAACAAAAGGTACTACATTTTAAAAAATGAAATAAGACAAAAAAGGAAGTTGTAGATTGAGGAAAACACACTAGGGACCTGTGTTCATTATGGAACTAATAAACTGAAAATTATGCAAAACAACCCCAGAATAATCCAAACCTGAATTAAGGACACTAGAATAATTGTAGTAAATAGAGATGAAGACAACGGAGCAGTAGAAATAATGGGTAGATACTAGATTTGGAAGATGTGGTGACCCAACATAAAGCAATTGGTATCCCAGAAGTAAACTAGATCTAGAATAGAAAATCAAGGAATATAATGCAAGAAGATACATTGCTGAAAAGAAATACAAAAACAAAATCAAATTAATCATAACACTAATATACATTTTAGGGAAACTGCCAAACTTGGAGACAATAAGGGAACACTGCAGGATTTTAGGTCAAAAAGTAACATCATCTACAGAGACAAGAAAACAGACTAGTCTTAACATTCTCAACTCTACTCACTTTTGGCACATGAGTTGCACATCCACAAACATATCTAGAGTTTTGTGGAAAAGAAAGTAACATTCAAGAATATTAAACCCAGCCACAGTACTTTTCAACTATAATGGTAAGAGGTAACATTTTCAATCACTAAAGAATTTGACAAGCCTAAAAGCCATAAAATTATCTCTTTAAACTTGCTTGACAACATCTTACCAACTAAAAACAGATTGAAAACCAACAATACGGAAAGAAACAATTCATGATAAAGAAGACCAGTGGTGAAAATAAAATGCTTTATAAAAGCATATAGATGATACTAAAGCAAAAAACTATGTAAATGAAGGCTATAGGAAAATATAAATTTACTTTTTAAAAAATGTACCATTTAAAAATATGTTCTAGTATTTTTACATACACATGTGTACCCCACATGCACACAGGAATGAACACATACACAAACACATACACACACACACACACTTTCACACAACTTGGAAAATACGTAGAACAGAGAGCCATTGTGATTTTATCCTTCAAGATAGTTGCTATATGGGCTAAAATTAAGTACATCATTAAAAATAAGGGCAAAATTTAACGTTTCTCTAATAATTTTTTTTTTTTTTTTTTGGAGCTGGGGATCCAACTCAGAGCCTTGTGCTTGCAAGGCAGGCACTCTAACCGCTGAGCTAAATCCCCAGTCCTCTCTAATAATTTTTTTTAAATTTATTTTATAAAGATCTTTTAAGAGTTATCACCTGTGGTAGAGAAATAATTTTGTTCATCTTATCAGATATAGTTCAGTTTCTTTTTATTTTTTAATTGTCTAGTGATAAATTAATAATTTGAATAAGGGCAGTATCATATTGATGTAGGGGAAAGTGTAATTCCCATCCTGCTAGATGTCAGATACACCAAATTCGTGTTCCCTAAAATCCAAGAAAGAATTCTAAGGAACAATAGAGGTTAACAGTAGGAAAGATTTATTGAGAGATTGCTCCTGAGAGACAGTATTGTGTCAGCATGTAGGTTGCCACAGAAGCCACTTCTTTAAGTATGTTTTACAGAGCAAAATCATGAGTACAATGTGGGTCAAACTATAAACAATCAATAAGAATACAAGTGTAGTCTCTTAGCTAATACATTGATACAATAGGGAAGTAGATCACGTAGCAAGGACACATGAAAAGAACAAAGGTGTTTTCAGAAAGAGATGGGTCTGCAGGTTTTGGTCACTCACTTGGGTAACTGATGTCTAGGCACTCTTTATTGGACCATGTGATACCGATTATAGTATAATCTCAGGTTATTCTTATCCCTCAGTGAGGCATGTAGATCTGGCCATTCTATCTTTATCCTGAGGCCTAGCCTTGGACAGATGGACCTCCAACTGCAGTTGTAATGTGTTCTCATCTTCTGCACTGACTCCCTCCAGGGTCTAGTCCTGTCAGACTGCCTATAATATTTCTGCCTAACTTAGCTGTCTATAATAATAGAAACTCATTTTTGGAAAGCTATTTATATCTATATCTTTCTGTTTTTCCTCCTACTATATCTTCCTCCTCCTCATGCCTCTTTTTTTTTTTTTTTTTTTTTTTTTTTTTTTTTTTTTTTACTAATGCAGAGGATAAAACCCAGGTCTTCAAACACGCTGGGTAAATGCTCTCCCACTGAGCTACATCCTCAGGCCTTCTAAAATCTGATTGTGAGAAAGGGTCTCATTAATTTGACCAGGTGGCTTGAAACTTGGTGTCCTACTTCTACCTCCCAAATAGTTGGGATTACAGGTGTGTGGCATCGTTCCAGGTATTCCATTCCCTCTCTTTTCCTTCCTTAGTCTCCTTTCTTCCTCTTTTCTCTTTCATATATACAAGAAAGACTTTTTTTTTTAAATTATCAGAACTTAACATTAAATGGTATGAATTACTGTGATTCTTTAAATTTTCTTTTGAAAATTGTATGCGTTGCTTGAATATTTCTGATGTACATTTTTCATTTTACAAAAGTAAACAGAAATGTATTTTCCTTGACGTTCACAGTTGTAATCATGAAAATTGGAAAGAAAGAAAATATGCATCCTATATGTTAACAGTTGTTAATTCTAGTCAATGGAAATATAACTGTTGATACTTTTTTTTCTAAAAGGCCTCACTAATTAATTAGAGGAAAATCGGTATGAAGCTGCCTAAGTATTTTAAATTTACAATGAGCTCTGCACCCAAGTAAATTCGTAAACTTCTTTAGAGCCAGGTGGAGGTAGACTTAGATTTAAACTCAACTTTAGTGCTTACTGTGTGTGTGTCCTTGAATGAAATTAGTAAAACTCTCTCAAGTTCATTCTTGATCTACAACAGAGAGGTTATCATATGGTTCTGATGATTTTAATGAGAATAAATAGCATATGAAATGATTAATCCAATTTCTAGCATATGTTTATCCCTCAATAAGTGATGTTTCCTTTTACTTTTCTTCAATTTTTTCTTTTATAGTAAGTTTATAGTGCCCAAATTGTGTAATTAAGCAGATTTAAGTCTTGTACACACACAGTCATTATGTAGCAACTCATAAATGCATGCATAATGTAGTAAAACTGACTCATCTGATTTGAAACCTGGAAAATATTTGATAGCATTTTTCTCCAAAATCAGACTTTACAGTATGAAAAACAGATACATGATTTTATTAAACTATGAGGCATTAAAATGAAAGTGAAGCAAAATGAAACATACGACACTCTTAAAGTTAAGAATTACCAACATAGCCCTATCTCATTTTCTCTGTCTTCCTAGCCAACTCAATATTTCAGAGAAAAAGAGCATACCTAGATATGCAAAAATAACCAAAATCCTTTTTCTGATAACTCATTGAACATGGTTGAAGCCTTATATATAGAAGCTAAATAATGAAATTCCACTTGACCAATTTTTATAGGCACAGACCTGTGGAATCACACAAATAGTTATGAGAAAAAGTACTCCTACCAAGCAGTTGCCAGATTCCCCCAAATTCCAAACAACAACAAAACAACAAACAAACAAAAATCTGGCACTCAGTTAACACTGAATTTCAGATAAATAACAGATAATTTTTTAGTATAAATATGTTCCAAATACTACATAGATTTTATTAAACCGCCCGACTCTTGGAGCATATGAGTATATCTGAATAGGTATTCAGAGAATAAATAAGAGGAGCTGGTTTTCTGGTAAAATAAGACAAAAGGGAGAAATCCTGGACAGAAATGAAATGACCAATGGCAGATTGGTACATGATGTTTCTGAAATCCATCAGTTGAGAACAAGATAAAGTTGTCTAGGGAAAGATACAATGAAAGAACACAAGCATGAAAAACATTTGAGCTTAGAATGTAAAGCCACTCCAGGAGGGCTGGCTGTGGAGAGTTGGAGATGTTAGCAATGGGCCAAGATCTCAGTCACTCAAGGGTGCCCTTCCTCCTTCTTCAAAGGGACATCAGCAGCTGAAGTGGCTGGACTGTGGGCCAGGGACCATGCTGATAGTCCAGCTGCACTCATGCCGGAGGGGACTGAAGTAAAGTAGTCGCTAGATAATCAGGAAGGACACTAAAGGAAGTTGTCCCAGCCACTGAAGAGGGAGGGAGTAGCGGGGGTGGGGGAGTAAGGGGGTGGGCAAGACAGCTGCCTGTTGAGGCACGCCCCCCTCAGCCTGGCATCAGAAAAACTAGAGAGTCAAGGCTCCTCCTCTGTCTCAATATTACTCCATTTGCATAGCTGGTAATGACAAGAATAATGCCTTTCTGTTTAAGAAAGTAAAGTAGCTTTAAAGAAATATGAAAAGTATTGATCTTTAAAAACTATAAAATGACATGACTTATTTTGTTAAAGGGCATGTTTAATCTATTAGGATAGAAAATATGACAGTTTAAAATGTAAAGCCTGGGGAATCAGGGCTATAGCTCCAAGGGAGAGAGCTTGTCCAGCATGCCTGAAGTCCTGGGTTCAATCCCCAGCACCACAAAAAAAGAAAAGAAAACAAAACAAAACAACAACAACAAAAAAAAAAAAACAGGTAAATCTTTATTCCTTTATCATACAAAATGGGATTAAAATTCTTACCCATTTACTAGTTGTGTGACCTTGACAAATAAGGAATCTCAAGTTTTGGTTTCCTGATGTGGATAAAACTTCACCTCCGTTCAAGGGTCATTTTGAAAAATTAATGACATAAAATAGGAAAAGTTGTTAGCATTACCGGTTGGCACATAGCAACCATGATAATTATTGCTTTGGTGCTTTGGAAAGGCTGAAGACTTGATTTTGAAATCAAATAAATTATATTTGCATTACGGTTCTGCAAGTTGGCTGGTTGTTACCATTCTATTTCAACTTACTGAGTTTCAGCTTCTAATTTTCCAGTCATTATTATTTCCAGACATCACTTGCTTCTTGTGAAGATTAAATTAATGTATTGCATCTTTACATTCAGTTATCATACATAGATATAGTGCTTGCTGTACTTTGGTAAACCTAACAGCTACTTCACAATAGTATTTAATTGACTCATTCATTCAAAACTATTTAGTGCCTACTGTCTGTAAGTTGAACAAAAGCATAACTATTCTCTTTGACTGGACAGGAGGGAATTCAGACTTTCATTAGCGTAAATACTTGATGTGTATTGTTTATAATAAAGATAATTAAAAGAAAGAAGTCTGACTTAGAATGTAAGGCATAGGCACATAGGCGATACTTCTCTAAAGAAATCATTTTTTTGAACCAGTTTTGTCATCTGAAAATCAAAAGACCGTAATATAAAGACATTTTAAAATGTCACGGGCAGATTTGGGAATAGAACTCAAGTTTCTTGATTTCCAGCCTTCGATTCTTTCGTGATCCGGCTAAGTGATTTTCGGTTTTCTCATGCTATCTATAGTAGAAGGAAGGTCAGAAAGCTGGTGATCTCTATGGTAACCTACAGTGTATGAATCTTTGAACTTATCACTGTTACAAAGCAAAGTTTGTAAGGAAACCCCATGAGAAGAATTTACTTATTTTATCCCAAAGCATCTTTGGTCTGTTCACACATATGCCACCATATGGGATACATTTAGAACTTCATTAGAAAAGAATAATTAGTCTCCCATCGTACAGAAAGAAGAAGAGACCCAGAGGATAAATACTTTAGGAACTGAAATAAAAGACTTTTAAAATAAATCTGCCAAAGACAAATTGAGGAGAAATAAACTGGAGCTCATTTGAAGAAAATCAAATGAAATGAACAATTAATTCACCTGTAAAGCGGCACAAGCGCTTGTATACTGGGAAAAGAGAATGCAGTTAATCTCATATGGGTGAGAGAGAAGAATGCAGTCAGACATATTAACAGAAGCACCCAAGGAGGATTTCTTGTTTATTGCAACTAGGAAAAGAATTGCATAGCTAAAGAATTTAGACCCCTGGAAATAATGATTCATTGAGAGGGAGTCTTAACTTCAAAGCCTTTAATTTTGTCATTAAGTACCAGATGTGCATGAAATTTCAGAGGACCAGCATATTTGGCTAGACTTCTAGAGATCAGCAGAACACTGAGAGAAAAGTAAGAGTGAATAGGAGCACAGAAGAAAAAGCATGCGAAGAAGAAAATGTAGAGATCTCAAACTTGTTCATTAATTCAGCAAATTTTATTGGCTCTACTTTCTAAAGAAATGCAGCCTCCGAACACTTTTTTAGTACTTTCCCAAAGTCTCTCAAACAGTAAAAGCCACCATTATCTCTGGTGTGGTCCACTGCTGGAGTCTGTAGTGCATTTGCTTTTACCAGCACCCCCATCCAAGCCAACAGAGAATATTTTCCACATACAAACATTTTGTCACATAAATGAGTAAAATAGGGTTCCATGATTCATCAGTAATTTCCCATCAGACTTAAAAATGAAACTAACAAGAAAATCCACAATCCTTTCCATGCTAAACTGACAATAATGGAACTGACAACAATTTGGAGTCCGGTCACCTGATATATCTTCCTCTTTCTTCCTTTGCTCTCCAGTCTCTCTGGCCCATGTCCCCTTCATTTTTAAATCTGATTCTGCTACAGGAATTATTCATACGCCTTTCCCTTTTCCTGGAATACATCTTCATTCAGCTCCCTAATTAATCATTGGCTGTTAAATCAATTCTATCAAAATACCCACCCCATCCTGCTTCTCTTTATTTTATACACTCTGATTTATCTTTTCTCCATCGCACGTCATCATTACCTGAAATTATTTCTGTGGTTTTATCTCTGCCTCATTAAAACATACACCCCATGAAGACTAGGACAAGGCTTCCTGTTCACAATAAATTCCTAGTATTTGAAACAGTGCATGATACAGGTCAGGAATTAGGTAAATATTTAAATGATTAATCAATTATTTCTGCCATCAATTTGACAAATACTTATGAAGAATTTGGTACATGCCACATATGATAGCAGGGTCTGAAACGCAGTCATATAAGCTAACAGATTGACCCTTACGGGGCTTTTAGTCTAGTTTGTTAGCTCAGTGGTAATCAAACTGTGATCTCAATTGGAAAATTAAAAGTGTGATGAATGCCGGGAAAAATAAGTGATGACAGCTAGGCTGGAAGCTCAAAAGTCTTCCTTAAAGAAGTGATGCTTGAGAATATCCTGAAGGAAAAGTAGGAAATGAATGATGAAGTTAATTAGAAGTGAAATAGAGCATCCTAGGGACGGAAAGCCATAGGTGAAAGCAAAGGAAAATAAAGAAGTCCTGAGGATCTAAAAGAAAGCCAGCGTGGCTAGAACAGAGTGCAAGAGGGAGGAATATTGTGCCTGAGGAGTGTCCAAGTTATCTCTTTGTAGCAAATCACTACAAATTCTGATGGGAACAATCTGTACGTGTAATAGTTTGTTGCATCATTAATACGACAATAACATATTTTGCTTGTTCCCCTGAAAGGGAGACATATTATCTCTGCTCTATGTGGCTTGAGCAAAGATAAGACTCAACAGCTGGAAGACAGACATGGCACATGCATATCTAGCAGGAGCTGCTGGCTGTAGGCTGAGAGCTCACCTGGGACTGCTGGCTGGAACTCATTCATGTGCCTTCCCCACACGGCCGCTCAGCTTCCTCCCAGCCTGATGGCTGGGTTTCTAGAGTTAGTACTCAAGAGAATAAAATGTGTGAGCTTGACAGTCTCATGACCCCAGCATTGCACTGATACTACTGCACTGATCAAACTCCACAAACATGGCCTGGTTTCAAGGAAAGGACACACACATTTTACAGTCCAAGAACATCATGCAGAATAAGATATGCTGTGAGGGTCATATTGGAAAAATATTATCTGGCATAATGAGAGAGCATACAGGGCTAGAACTAGACTAGACAGGGTCAGACTAGACTAGAACAAGCTATATATCAGGAAATAAAGGTTATACTTGGATGTTGTATGACCTTGGAACAAATAGCCAGGCATATTCCTCTGTGTTCCTTAAAGCAATCAGGGTCTACCGAAGCACCTGATTAACCATGGTTGACATACAAAGAAAAACACCTGTTCCGGGTCTGGTGGTCAAGGTAAGTATCTCCAATGTGATTGCATTTGAGCTAAGTTATGAAGGATAAGGACTTATTAGATTAAAAAAGTAGCAGTGACAAGTGTATGGGTAAGTTTAAGCTGTGTTTTCTGTACTTAAATATGAACAGAAATATTAATATCGTATTAGAAAATGGCATTTCAAATCTCTATCCTGAAGATTTTCAGAAAGTACTGACAATTAAGGGCTTTATGTCTAAAGAGTTCAAAGTTTCCATGTCACACTAGCTGGCTGGAATAAATAACTATGCTAGCTGAATAGGTTAGAAAGTAGAAATATATAAAAGACAATTTCAAAAATAAAAAGCCTAAATTCTGATTGCACCAAAGATACTCAAAGTTTCAATAGCTTGCATTAGGAAATATGGGTATCTTTGAAAAAATAAAAGAAGCTGTTGATCGGTACCATGGACAAAAAGATAAAGCTTTTATGCCAGAATCTCTCTGCTAAAACAGACAAGAAAAGGTGCTTCTTCCAGTTGTAGTTGGAACTGCTGGGGAGCTTTATGACTCCTTTAAACATACAGAAGAAGGCGTTATTTTACAATTGTATTTCTAGGATGACGGCTACTTAAAATGGGGTTACTCACCTTTAGAATACACTAGATAATTACATGGCTTTCCCTACAATCATAAGGTATTAATTATAGAAGCTAATTAGTAACCTGTGTGAAGAAGATCTGATCATATAGGTTTTCATTTATGGGTGCTTGTGTTCTCTATATGCACAGTAGAGAAAACCTTCCAGCAACTGTGATTATTACCATTATTTCATTTTTATTGCTTTTCCCATTCAAAGGGAGACCATGGAAAGTCAACAATGTAGTTAATTTGCTTTAGCAAACTGGAAAATGCAAGATAATATTATTTCTTTATGAGTTAGAAACTACTGAAGACTATAACTGCAGGTTCTAAAAGTTTAGTATGGCATCTAAATAGCAATTCTAGTTTGTATATCTCGATCTTCCTATCTGCTGTGAAAATGCACATGTTAAACTGATAGCACAATCAAAAGTTAAGACAGATAGTGTAAAATTCTCTCAAAACAGAACCTTATAGACTTTGTGATACAGTAGCTTAATTTGGAACCTGAGTGGATAGCCAATATTATTTTCTCTATTTGCCAATGGACGCAAATACCCTAATTAGAAAAGAAAGAAAAGAATTCTCCTACTCATTCCTTTCTTCCAAGCCAGAGGCCCCAGATTTATCCCAAACAGAAATTTTTCTGTAGCTTTTTCAAAATAGTGACTATTTTTGATATGACTATATTATTTTTTCTCTAGACTGATTCCATCACTGTCTCTTGTTCTATACCAAAATGTGAACTTCTAATCATCAAATATAATCAGTCACGATAGACAGTGGTATAGACACTATCTCATTCTACTGCAAAGTGGAAAACTAACAAATAGAACATAAGCATGGAAGGTCCTGGTAAGAATTAAGACTGAGGATTTTAACTTTCAATGTAATTCTGGCTGAATATTTTAGAGAACCAAGAAATAAACTGAGGATACTTTTATAATTAAGTGTATGAAACCACCCTGTTGGATTGTTTCATAAATTCAAGGAGAGGAGTTAAGCAAAAAGCTTTCTTTATAAACCAATAATTTTCACTACAGATCCAAAATAAGAAAGGTAACAGCAACAATCCAGTTGGAAAAAACATGGTGTCTTAACATGGTTCACTCCAAAAGCAAAGCTTGAAAAGTAGCATCGTGTGAGGCCCTAAGTTCGATCCCCAGCACCTCCGCCCTGCGAAAAAAATAAATAAATAAATAAAAAGACAGTAGGCATCGTGTATAATTTATTGGTGAGAAAGGAACAAGGGGCTATGGGGGGGTCATGCACATGTCGTCTATTAGATTAGCTACCAGGCAAACTGCTTGAGCCAGACCTCAGAAGAGTATGAAGTCCTCTCAAAACTGACAAATGGAAGATGTAGCTCTAGTTTTTTGTTTCTTATTTTCAAGTTTTTTGAAATTAAACAAAAAGTCTCAGAGAACATCAGCCACCTCACAATTCTGAGTTCTGACATGATGCTGATACCTAAAAGACCCAAGAGAAGATGGTAAGACTTAAAAGTCGGGCAAAAGGCTACCACAGCAAAGTGGGCCAGGCAGGACTCAGAACTCCTGCGTTCAGTTGAATTCAGAGGTGAAAGGATACGAGGCAGGGAAAAAGGGCCATGTGGCAAAACTGGGATCAAGTTTCATGAACACACTTGTGGATACAGTCAAGTCAACACAAATCACTCCTACATCCATGCAGAGAAAGTAGGTGGGAAAAAAATGAACCATCTGAGTTTGAGAAAAAGAATAATAACACATTATCATGAAGATTCACATGACACCCTCACTCAACAAATTACAATTAAAGCTAGAAGAAAATTTAGGGAAATGTTTGGCATTTTCCAAAGAATCCAAAATGCTTGTGTGTCTATGAAACAAATCATCAGCATTTTATCTACGGGATAACAATGTGCCATTATGAAGGGGAAAGACAGCTGTTTGGTGGTAGAAAAAGTTGTAAAAGAATCGAAAGCGCAAATGAAGAATTTATATATGCAAGAAGACAGTGGAAGAAAAACTGAGGTTGCATCTGTCTGGATTAACAGAAGAGAAGATAAATGAATAAGCTCTCCCCAAAATAAACAAAAATGTGAGAGAGATGTAGAGGAAGGAAGGTAGGTAGGAGTGCTGTGTAGGGTACAGTCCCTCACATGAGCTCCTTCCCAGAGGGGAACACAGCACAAAACAGCCTGCATATCTGAGTAATCAATTAAAAGAGAAACACCCAGGAAATTGGCCTGAATCAAAATACGCCAAAAGAGCAACAGTGAAACTGTCCATCAATGCGTTGTGTCATTCAGGTCTCTCCTTTCCTTCCTTTCCTTCTTATTTCTTTTTAATCTATTTATTACTGCAGAATATCTATCCAATAAGGATTAATACCCAAACAGAAAATTAAGAGTTAATAGAGACCAATTCATAAATACATTTCATAGCTCAATTTTATCTATGAATATATCTATGTTTATATCTGTTAGTGAAGATATATCTGTGACTAAAGAAGATGTGATTATATATGTATATATCAGAATGTTTACCTCATTTATAGAAAACTTAATCAATTCTGACAATAGTTGGAAATGGTTCCCAAACATACTAATTATAAAAAGTATTTTCAGATTATTTATTCTCTCAGTCCTAAGGCATACTATGTAAATAAATGCAGTTACAGAAAATGTTGAGATGATTGGCAAATAATTCTTAGATATTACTTATTTTAGATAGAATGAAGATCCAAGACAAACAGCATTAGATAGAAGGAAAACATCATTTCATATTGATAAAAGGCATAATTCATAATAGAGTTGAGTCATAAATCATTATGTAACAAAATATCAAATTCAACTAAATTGAGTACAACCTCTTAGAAAATGGAATATTACTTCAATACAAGTTTCTCAGCTTTGGACAGATCAAGTAACTCAAAATGAAGTTATAGAAGATTTAAGTGATTTACTCTAAAGACCTGAAATGCATAATAAAATGCATAAAGAGATAACCCAAAATTAATGAAAATTAAAGCACATTAAGTCACACCAAGAGCTGTTCCCTTAGAAAATAAATTGCTACCAGCTGCATTCTTAGAGGCTTCATCACACACAGTTAAACAGTCTTCAAATAGGGGAGTGAACGGGGATAGGGAGAAAACATTTTTAAGGAGCTGGAGCTCATTTTTATTTAAGCTTCTTAATAGTTTCCTCTTGGCAATGGATACATTCCAAATTCCTAATGTGAATTATGAAGTCCTGCAGCTGACTCTGTCTGATGAGTGCTCCCTGAAGCACCTAGCCAAGGCATAGGATTTCCATCAGCTACAGTGGCACGCATTAGGCTAAGGCAGAAGGAATCTGAAAAACAAAATTTGGCTGTACACCATCCATAAAGAGTGGAAGAATGTTTCATTTTAAACACTAGAACTAAAAGTGAGTGGTAGGAGGCATATAAATTTAGTTTTGTGCTTGTGGTTACATTCATGCCTTCACTGCACCTGTACATTTTACATGATTGTCTCTTTGAATATCCTCTCCTTGGGAAGACTGGTCCATCGCTATCTATATCTGAGCAGAGAACAAACATTAGGAAGCATTCTTAGGTATAATCACAGAACAAAATTAAAACAAGAGCTGATCAACCGTTTTTAAGAGATTTGAGACTTGTTTTTGAGGACAAAATCATGGTTAGTGTTCAAGGGAGGGATTCTGGGTGCAGAAATTTCACTTATTGCAGCTTCAGTAGTGTTGGGGGTCACTGAGTCAAGAGTGGTGACTTAGGACATACAGAGAAAATGGCCTGTGCTCAGAGTGTTTGCTCATCTAGGGGAGGATCTCACGTCGACCGTAGGATGGGATATAATTCAAAAACACAAGTTATGGACTGCAGGTGGTGAGAGAAGTCGCTGCGGATGCATTACTGGATGAAGACAGATCTGAAGTGAAAGGGTTAGGACCACAGACCTGAGCTGGCCTAGAGCTATCGGTAGGAACACCACCTGGCTGAAGCAGAGCCTGTTTCCAGGACTGAATATGCTAAGAGCTTCATGTCTGTACTACTTTTTAAACCAGGAAATTATAACCTGAGACCTGATAGCATACGCTAGTTCTTCACTTCTCAAAACAAAACAAAACAAAAACAAAAACAAAGAAAGAAAAGATAGCACTAACATTGATGAAAGAGCAATTATTTTTTAGGTAATCTTATAATAGCCCCGCAATTGCTAATATCTGTATTGTATATTTCCCAAATAAATAGAAATGTATATTTTTGTCCTTATAGCTGATCCATCAGTCTTGTATCATTACTTTTAAGTCTTGTATCATTATTAGCCCAAGGAGAGGGACAGTAGAGTGTGATATTTAAAATGACATGAAAGGATGTCAACCATCTTAATAGCCAGGGAAAAGCTTTCCAAGAAGTAACAGCAAATACAAGTATTTTGAAATCGTAAGGAGAATTGAAGCTCAAGAAACCAAAAGTAAGTCCTCTCCCATTTGGTATATTATCTTTTCACATTCTTAAATTTACAAAATGCATGTAAATATTTTCATAAACAATAGAAGGCACTGTCTTTATGGACTTACTGGTTTATAGTCCCTTCCTATTAGAATTTAATTTTCATGAGATAAGGAACCATGTCACACCTATTCACTACTCTGTTTCAATACTTAGTTTCTGTTTTAAGGTTAGCAGTCAATATCTACTGAATGCACAAATGTATCAATGAATGATTGTTAATTATTGTCTGTGGTTCTAACATTATCCAATATTTTATTCTATTTCTCTTTTAATAATATAAAACTTGTAAACTCCAAAGCTTTGTAGTTAAGGGGTAATATCTATGGAAAGGAACATGCAGAACAGATGTTCAAACCATGTTGCTCTTAATATTTTCTTCAATCATCTTTTCTTTAAATAATTCTTCATCTCATTTTCTACTTCTTGCAACACCACTGTCTCCTTTTCTACTCTTTGTAATTTTTAAAAGTCTTCATTAAAAGTAAATAAAATCCCCACTAATTCACTTCTTAATGACTTTTGTAGTGCTAAAATAATTTGGAACTTCAGAAATTTATGTATAAGGTTAATGAAAGAAAATACATAAACATGAAACAGAACAAACTCTAAATTAGATGTTAGGTAAATAGTTTGTTAGTGTTGATTTTGATGAAGTCCCCAAATGGGGCAAAAAGAAGAAATAAAAAAGTAGGAGAAAGAAGGAAGAAAGGAGGAAAAGATGGAATAGGAGGAGGAGGAAGAGAAAAAGGAGGAGGAAGAGACAGAACACATAACATCACCAAGAGGAATTATTCCTTTTTAATCATTTGGTTTCTCTTCTTTTGTTAAAGTATAAGTGATACATTTCCTTTGCAGTGATTGGTACCTGAAAAAAATTACACAATAAAAATAATCATGCCATGTTAACACATAACTTCCTCCTCTTCCTGGAAATCTAGGGTCCTCGCTCCCATTCTCTCTGGAGTCGGACTCCGGGTCACTGAAGGTAATATGTAAAAATGTTTTGAGCAGAATCTAGGCCCAACCTACAGCAATTCTCCCTTTAATCTACTCCATTTGCCTTCTCTCCCAGCTATGCTTCCAGTGTGCTCCATGCATTTCTATGAGCGACAAAAAAAAAAAGAACAAGTTTCCCATGTGGTGGTGGACTTCACCTGGGAAGAGTGGCAGAACTTGGATGATGCTCAGAGGACCCTGTACAGGGACGTGATGTTGGAGACCTACAGGAATCTGTAGTCATTGGAACACTGTGTTACCAAACCAGAAGTGATCTTCAAGCTGGAGCAGGGAGCAGAGCTGTGGGTGATAGACAAACTCCCAAACCAGATCTTCCCAGATTTGAAGAAAATACAGGACAAAATTGAGAGAAACCGGAAGTCAAGAAAGACATTTGTAGCAGTTTGTAATCAATAGTAACACATCAGCTGTGGAGATTCATGAATTAGAGAAATTATTTAATTTGAACTCAAACCGTATTTCAAAAATGATTATAAAGAATAGAAATGACTCAGTAATGATGACCGAGGAGTTGAATGTACATCCGAACATGCATTCTCCTCATGAGCCTGGTAAAGTGTGTGGTGCAGAGAGACCTGCTGCAGATAATACACCTGGGAGACTCCTCAGATGTCCAGAACATCTTAGTCTGTACCATGGAACTCAGACTGGGC
This sequence comes from Hystrix cristata, assembly GCA_004026905.1. Taxonomy (NCBI): domain Eukaryota; kingdom Metazoa; phylum Chordata; class Mammalia; order Rodentia; family Hystricidae; genus Hystrix; species Hystrix cristata. The sequence continues at coordinate 1,008 of PVJO010007374.1, read as the reverse complement.
AGCAGGATTTTGAAGCTAGTGGATAAGGGAAAACCTTCAGTCGGGAGGCAATGTTGAAAAATAAGAAGTTACATACTGAAGAGCCCTGTGAATATAATAAACACAGAAATGCCTGTAAATCAGCTGTCCTTCATGAAGAGATAACTCAGGTACAAAATAAAACTTTGTATAAAAAGTTCAATCCAAAGAACTGGCAAGTAGAGCCAAGCAAGAAACTCTATGAGTGTAGTGAATGCGAGGAAACTTTCATAACCAGATCAGATCTTATAATACAGCAGAAGTTACACCAAGTGAGAAAGCCCTATGCATGTAACCAGTGTGAGAAATCTTTCAGGTTTAAATCACGCCTTGTTATCCATCAAAGAACTCACACAAGGGAAAATCCTTATGGACGCAATGAATGTACAAAAACTTTTATCCAGAAGTCACGGCTCGGTGAACACCAGAGAACTCACACTGGAGAGAAACCCCATGAATGCAATGAATGTGAGAAAACCTTCTAGAAAAAGTCAGTCCTCAGTGTACACCAAAGAATTCGCGAAACAGAGAAACTCTATGAATGTAAACAATGTAGAAAAAGTTTCAATCATAAGTTAGGCCTTATTGAACACCTGAGCACTCACACAGGGGACAGACCTTATGAACGTGAAGAATGTGGAGAAGGCTTTTACCGGAAATCAAATCTCCAGGCACATCAGAGAATTCACACAGGTGTGAAACCATATGAATGTAAACAATGTGGGAAGTCTTTCCGTGAGAAGTCACAACTTACTGTCCATCAGGAAACCCACACAAGTGGGAAACCCTACGAATGCAAGGAATGTAAAAAACCCACAAACGGAAGTCAGGCCTCATTTTACATCAGAGCAGTCATAAAGATGAGAAACGCTGTGAGTGTAAAGAACGTAGAAAATCTTTCTACTACAAGTCACTCCTTACAGCCCATCAGAGAATTCACATAAGGGAGAAGCCTTATCTATGTAATGGATGTGCTAAAACCTTTTTGTA